>CM028687.1:7738389-7819252 GCA_016771965.1 Brassica carinata | reverse complement strand
TCCAACAATAAATAGAGATGACTTTACATGACTAGAAAGTACATGTGCTTGAGTAAAGAAATAAGACTTGAAAGAACCTTATGAACCGCCTAGTAATAGAGATGACTTTACATGACTAGAAAGTACATGTGCTTGAGTAAAGAAATAAGACTTGAAAGAACCTTATGAACCGCCTAGTAATAGAGATGACTTTACATGACTAGAAAGTACATGTGCTTGAGTAAAGAAATAAGACTTGAAAGAACCTTATGAACCGCCTAGTAATAGAGATGACTTTACATGACTAGAAAGTACATGTGCTTGAGTAAAGAAATAAGACTTGAAAGAACCTTATGAACCGTCTAGTAATAGAGATGACTAAACGGTGGTTGGCAGGTACACTCGGTTAGCTTATAGGGAACATAAGCACATAACCAAAATAATTTGATTATACAATAGTCAGTCCAGTAAGTGAAGAGTCTTGTATTATTGTCACCAAATAAATTCGGCTAACCTATAATAAAGCACACACAAATCATTAAATAGAACATGAGAATCAAAATCATTTCCTAGAAGTTAACTGAGTGTACCTGCCAACCAGCGTCTTTGCTGTTAAGATATTGTTTGAATAAGTCACTGAGAAGCCATACTTGCGAGAGGGTGAACTCGTGCTGCTGATGTTGCTGTACCTTTTTGGCTCCCACACATTTATAGTTGCTTTAGCTCCACAGTAATTATCTCCTTCCACATAAGCTATGGCATGCTACAGTTCAACAAACCAAAACAAATAACACATCTCAGATCAAGAAACCAACAAAAAGAAAAAGAGAAACTTTGACTCATTGACCACTTTAGTTCATGAGGAATCCTCATATTTAGGAAACAGGAAGTTCTATGCTTCTTTTTGTATTATCTTTTGAATGAACTTTCTCTCAAGATATCATCTTCTTTTGTCCTCCTCATGGGGAATGGTTCCTTCGGCACATTTACCATATCTATGCCATAACTGAAGGATATGTATGTCCTATTTCTGACTTCGTAAAGACACTTTGTTGTTATCAAAGAGTCCCTCAGGATGGTAATTATGCTTCATCTAAAGAAGGAAGTGCAAGTAAACTAAACTAAACTAAACATCAGCACTTAAAACATAAAACACAAAGCCCAAATAAAATCTAAGTAAACGATGTATCTATGTACCTGAATCTTGTGATCTTTATGTAAAGTATGATCAAAAGCTGTTTGCTTTGTGATAGGAACACATGCAATTACATCTCCTTCTGGGTTTGTTTATCACACCAAAAAGTTATAAACTTACGTTAGCTAAATCTCTTTTAAAAAAAAATCTCAACACAATTTAAACTTCTTGTTCAATTAGAACAAAATAAACAAAACCAAAAGGTCAAAGAAATAGAAACCGGATTATGATACTTACCAAAACCAGCCAATGCAGTAAATACTCAAAAAGAAGAAGATAATAGATTTATCTTACCTGAAAGCTCTTGACAGCAGGTTTGTTCAGCCTGTTCAAATGCTTCTTCATTTCAAACTTCTGCTTAGATATGTCGGACCTTGAGGCGTAGGATAGTGAGACGAACATCCACAGCCATAAACACAGTAAGGAACTTCAAGCTTGCTTCTACCTGCACGCTGGCATGATTTAAGATAAACAAAATTTTTGGGGGAATAATTTTGATAATGAAGACATGAACAAATTGATCTCCGTGAACGAACTATTAGGGTTGAAAGTTTGATAATCAAAACATGATCAACGCAAGAAGGATAAAAAATCAAATAAAAACCGGCCTTACTGTGTTTTTGTAGCAAGACTGAGCTCGCCCTATGGCGAGCTGACCTGGTAAGACCAAGCTCCGACCTTCTTCCGTTTCGTCGTTTGTTTCCCGAGAGTTGTTCGTTGAAGTGATCGAATTTGTCGTATAACTTCTTTTCAAACTATACAAGACTTTTGGTTCCGAGAAATACTTTCCAGAGACTTTCAGGCATTGATTTCGTCGTGACCGATTTTGACCCCAACAGTTAGCCCCCCAGCTCGTTAGAACTTTTGCGATGTTCTTGCGGGCGGTAAGACATGTTAGGTAAGTTAGGCTGAATTAATGGTTGAAGAGCTCCGTTGAACGTGGTAAGATTGGGGCCGCGCCTTTCGAAGGCTGCCTACGTACCCTTGTTGAAGGGATCAAGCCTTTCATAGTTCGTTTCAGAGTTAAGATTCTTATGACCTGTTTTCCAGCGACACTTTTATCGTCTGGTTATGTGTCGTGTAGAGACTTTCGAGCATGTTGTTGTCAATTGCATTTCGTATTGGACCTTTTTCCGGCCACAAGAGTAGCCTTGGAGGCTGTTTATTTTGGCCAAGTGTGGACTGTTCTTTTATGTTTTCGGGAGCGGCCGTTGGTAGCTCTGAATCCCTGCCCGTTTTAGGGCCTGTTAAAAGTATTTTGCTCAAATCTATAAAATTGTGGTTTTTATAAATTGAGAGAACTTCCATTTTTCGAAGTTAGAGGGACAGGGTGTGAGTTGTCGTCTCATTCCTGCCTCTTAGATGATCACCATACCTGTCGTCGTGTAAGATGAGAATTCCCGAAGTCTTTCGGTTTGCGGAGACTCATAAACGTACAAATATAAATGAAGAGACAAATTTTGGGATCTCGTATCTGGGTGTTGATACTATGCCTTTGAGATGTCAAGATTCAGCATGGCTGGGTTTAGGGCAAGACCTAGATTTACTCTCGGACTAAGGCTTTGCGATGAAAAGTCGGCTTTCGTTTTGCATGTTTTCGATATTAACCTGATTCGTACCGATTTAAAGTCTCCAAATTGTTATCGGCTTATATGACTTGTCTTGGAACGAATCGAGCTACTTCCAAAGGCTGTTTGGAGGTATTGACCAAAATTTTGGATTTCTTGTATAGCGCGCTATGTTATCCTTGTCGGATGTAAGAGAGCATATCCTTTCGAGGGCGGCTAATGTCTGTTTGGGACATTAGAGTTCGTTTCTTGTGATCAGAAACAACGAAATGATACCATTTTAGAGGCATGTTACCGTTTAGAGGTGTGTTTGACATTTTTGAGTTTCTGAGACGAAAATTTCGTCTGGAATGTTTTGAGGAAAAAGGTCCTTCGAGCGCTAGCGACGTCTCGCGGTGCCGAAGGTTGAGTTTTCCTTGTGCCGTATTTCGTGTTTGAAATGTTCGGGGGCTTGGAGATGTTTTGCGAATGTTCGCTGCCAAAAACTGTTGTTTCAGTTTGGGCGCTGAATTGTTCTATTTTCGATCGAGGAATTAGGACCGAGGGGTCGCGTAAGTTTTGTCCCAGGGAAGGAGCGTCTTCCTCCACTGTGCTTCGTGAAGTGTTGGCCTCCCGGGGGATTTTTTTTGTTTATTTTTAAGGATGATTCGTATAGCTCTAGGAGCTTTATTACGAGTGTTTCTTTTCATGCCGCGTTTTATAGGGCATATAGAACTTAATCGATTGATGATAGGTTTAAATTTTCCGTTAACCGTATGGTTGTTAGGACTGAGTTTTGTTATGAAGAATTTATCGTATGATTTCCGTTTCAGGGTTATACAAAAAATTGCTTGCGTAATGGTCACTTGGCGTTTTACGACAAATCGTGGATT
Source organism: Brassica carinata (assembly GCA_016771965.1). Taxonomy (NCBI): domain Eukaryota; kingdom Viridiplantae; phylum Streptophyta; class Magnoliopsida; order Brassicales; family Brassicaceae; genus Brassica; species Brassica carinata. The sequence goes on along the minus strand of CM028687.1, from coordinate 7,815,638 downwards.
ATCGTTTAGCCGTTAAGTGATTGGAGCGGTGGTCGCTCCATTGTTTTGGCTTGGCATGAATGTTGTTATACGATGAATGCTTCGTATAAAGTTTCCTTTGGTTGCATGAAAATTGTTTCATTTTATCCGAGGGAGACAAAGTTTAAAGGACCCACGAAGAACACGTGCGGATTCGGTTGCGGGGTCATTTCCTGCTCGGACGTAACCGAGGGGAGTGAAAGCAGGAATCAGGAACCTCATGGAGCAAAAATTGTCCACGAAAGTTATCCGTTAGACCCGTTATGTTTATTTTACGAAAGTTGCTTCGTATGAACTGATTCGACCATACAGAGGATTTTTCATAAACATATTATGAGAGGGGGTTTTCTAAAAGTAACTGGAGAGTGTTTCTCACAAATTACTCGTGACATTTGCGACCATGGAATATGTTTTCTTCATTTACTTTTCCGTATTGCGACGTCGTTTTGCATGAGACCGATCTTGTTTTCCCATAGGCAGTTTGTATAAAATGTTTTTGTTATACGGAAGTAATGGATGACCGGTTTCATGGAGATAGAAAATCACAGATTGTTAAAGTAACGATGTTTCCGTGGATTACATGGGAAACATTTCCGCTTTGATTTCGACCGTTGGCGAAAGTTGCTTCGAATTACTCATGGAGTTTTACCGAAGGTTATTTCGTTATTTTTGTAGTTCACCGTCGTGCTATTAGTCTAACGTTGGTACAAGTTTCTAGTCGCGAGTTTGTGTCAAGAGTCTACGTAGAGTTTTCAAGACTATGTTTGTAACGGTTTGGCTATGCCGCTAGCGTTTTAGACGAGTCTTAGAGTGTCCTTTGCCTTTTGAAATGATTTTGACGGGGGCATCTTATTGCCTAAGTGTTCTTCTGCTTATTGCTGCGAGAGTTTTCTTTGTCAGAAGCGTTCTCTTGATGCTGAAGCAAAACGTTTTTGAAGATGGGAGTATACGAGTAGAGTATACGTACCTACTCCCTCTTTTTTTTTTACGAAAGAAAACGGGTTAACCGTTCTTTCGAAGGCTTGTGTATGTTTTTTCTTTCTTTAGGAAGCAGGATGAATATGCTTAGAATGCATGGTGATCGTTTCTCGGTTTTTCGAGAGATTAGATTGGGTTGCATGTTCTGCCTGGACAGTCAAGGAACAATAGAACAAGACTAGAAAAATTGCCTAAGACTTAGCTTGCTAGACTATCCACCTAGGTTCTAAGTTCCCTAAATTGTACGGCAGTTTTCAAGACGTTTTCATTCCTTTCCTACGAAAAATTAAAAACTTGACAAAATTTTCTAAGTCAGACGTACCTTAGTCTCATTGATGATTCACGATTGCCTCTTCTTCCTTCTTCTTCTCCTCTTGTCTTCTGACCTGATTTTCAACTTTCGTAATGTTGGTTTTTACGAGAAGGAGCGGTTATTTCGTCGAAGGTTTTTTGCGAGTATGACTTAGTAATTTATCGAAAGTTTATTAGGCGCTTAGGAATGGCCACTTTCGATTCAATGTCAAAGGACTTCGAAAAGTCAGATACTAAATTTCATATGAATTGGTTTTCGACGAAATTCTGACGAGAATATCGGAATGAGGAAGAGATATCAACATCTAAGTTCCTGTCCTCGTTTCTTCATATCTCTGGTTTTACCAAATTGACCAGGTGTGCTTTGTATATTGTTGAAAGGTCTATCAAACGTTATGAATAGATGTTTTTAACTAAACGTGGCAGAATTTGGTAAAATCAGATTGCGTTTTATGTACCGAAGGAATTTTATGAAATCGTTGAAACAAAGGGAGGAGAAGCAGGCTAAGAGGGGCGTTTTGGAAAACAAAGCAATGGACAAGATGTCATTCGGGTGAGGTTCTTAGTTCGTCAAGCTATGAGCGAACTGGTCATGTCCCAGACCTTACTGTTTCATATGATCTTATTTGATTTTACGAATTTGTAAAATGTCGTCGAGCTTGATCTTACAAAAGCTGTTTCCTAAAACGTTGCCAAGCTTTTATTTTTCGAGAGTTATTCCACAAACTGTTGTCGAGTTAATTTTACGGAAGCTGTTTGGTAAAATTGTTGTCGAGTTTAATCGTACAAAAGCTGTCTCGTGAAATATTGTCAATTATTATTTTACGAAAGGTGTTCTGTAAAATGTTATCAAATTTAATATCAGAAACTCTAGCTGTGGTGAGCCGTAATTTTGGTGACTAAACTTAATCAGAAATTTTCTCGTTTCCATAGGATTGATCCGAAGGAGTTTTGAGTAGTTTTTCGAAAATAAGCTTCGTGGACAAAAGTCGAGAGCCTGCAACAAGCGAAATTTTAGATTTCAGAAAAAGTCTTAGTTAACCGGTGAGTTTATAGAAATCGACTCTGTTCTTTCCCAAACTGGTCGAGAACGACCGAGCTCACCGTATGGCGAGCTGGTCGAGAAGGACCAAGCTCGTCATAGGGCGAGCTGGTTGAGAAGGACCGAGATCGTCACATGGCGAGCTGGTTTTCGTGCTCTTCCTGTGGCGAAAAGCCGCGACTAGGTTTACGATTTTCTCGAGCATTGCGGCGTTTGCGTAAGCGTTGGCCATAGGAGCAGTCACTGCTGAATTTGTTTTACCATCATTGATGCGAGATGCGAGTTTGTCTTTCATATTTCGAGACATCGCTTTGATCAAGCAATTTGCGGCCGTGAGAGTAAGAGTAATCCGTCCCCCCCCTCCTTCTAGCGCCAAACTGTGGGAACCGAAATTCACACCGTCGATTTTAATGAATAATGATGGAGGAAAGCAAAGAAAATCCTACTTTCCTTGAGGTCTGGATTCTCTGCGAGAGCCAACGACAAGTGACCAAATAAATGCGGAAAATATAAAAAGATAACAAAACGAGTTTGGAAAAAGTAGACCTTGTTTCGAATTTGCGTAAGAGCATTGCGCTGGTTACAAAGAATTATAAAAGCTTCGGCCGCGACGGCTGTCAGCGAGTTTTCTAGTTCTAGCCGCCAAAAACCTTAAACCTAATCGAGTCGCAGCTCGATAACAAAAGAAGAAGAGGATACGAAAAAGGTTTTGTTAAGATTTGGGACTGGACATTATGAAAGGCTGCCTACGTACCACTTTCGAGGATCAAGTCGGACGTAGTTCAGTTAGAATGAATTGAACAAGAGATCGAACTGCCTGTACGAGTTCCTCTAGTACGAGTACGAGTGCAAGTCATAGAAACAGGCATGTCGAAAATAATGCCTTGGGTTTCTAAGTGCAGAGCTCTGAGTAAAAAGAATTGTCGAATCCCTTTGTCCTTTGCTCCAGCTCTCATTATATAGGTGTTTAAGTCGGTGGCCTTTTTACTCCTTCGTCTTTGGACCCAAGTATATCTCTTTAGGGAATATTCCATTTTTCGTCGAACTTCATAATTATTCTCAAACTTTTACATTTATCTTCGAAAACTTAACATCTATCCTATTTGGTAAGATAGGATAAACCGTCATAATCTCCTTGGGCTTGAATTCCTTCTTAAAATCGTAGGTGGGCCTCCAGGCACGTTTGGATCCTTGCGGGTCGTTTTTAGGCCTTTAGATGTGTATAGGATTTCTCATAAAGATTGTCGTTTCCATAAAAGAATCGTATAGCTGAAGGAACCGATGTTCGAGCTAACTGTTCCTGATTTATACTATAATTTTTTACGAGAAAACAAACCTTCACGGTTTTAGTCGTAAAACTTCGATAATAACTCCAATCGAGATGAAATAAGAGGTACTAGGTCCGTGGCTTGGATGATACTACCATACGGAGGGCACGGAAGTTGATACATGTTGGACTGGCCGGGATGGGACCGTCCTCGCCCTAGGGCGAGGTGGCCGAGACGCAGGTGTCGTCGCCCTAGGGCGACGTGGCCGGGACGCAGGTGTCCTCCCCCTAGGGCGAGGTGGCCTTGGACGAGTCGTCCTTGTCCTAGGGCCAGGTGGCCTTGGATGAGCCGTCCTCGCCCTAGGGCGAGGTGGCTGGGACGTGCCGTCCTCGCCCTAGGGCGAGGTGGCTGGGACGTGTCGTGTTTCCTTCGTTAAAGCTCAACGGAAACTCCAATTGCGGCGAAACATAAGACATTTTGATCAAGACTCAAAGGAGAACATGTTGGGCCCACCATAGAGCGAGTGGGACAACCAGAACTCGCCCTAGGACGTGCTGTCCTCGCCCTTGGGCGAGGTGGCCGGCGCTGTGTCTTGTTCTCTTCGTAAAATCTCAACGGAAACTCTGATTGGCAAGAAACGAAAGACATCTTGATCAAGACTCAAAGAAGGACAAAGTGGGCTCACCCCAGGGCGACCTGGGAAGACTGAGCTCGCCCTATGGAGAGATGATCTGGTAAGACCAAGCTCCGACATTCTTCCGTTTCGTTTTTTGTTTCCCGCGAGTTGTTCGTTGAAGTGATTGAACATTCGAACTTGTCGTATAACTTCTTTTCAAACTATACAAGACTTTTGGTTCCGAGAAATACTTTCCGGAGACTTTCAGGCATTGATTTCGTCATGACCGATTTTGACCAACAATACATATATATATATATATATAGGAGATGCCATGTGCAAATTAATACACCTAATCAAATTTAATTAATCATGAACGTATACTAGGCATGAAAAATTTTACTTTTCTCAATAAGGATGACGAGAAGTGGAGACTGTAGACCTCACAACATGATGGCCAAAGTACTTTGCAAAACTCGTCTTGTATATAAGTATAATGAATCCTGAAACTCCAAAAATTTACCCATGAAGTATGGCCATATATTAGTAACATCAATATATAATCCAAAGACTCGTAAATTACAAATGATTTTCTAAGTCTATAAATTTAAAGGAGATATGAATATATCATAACTCATAAAAGTTGTTTTCGGTACTACCATTAAACTGTAATTTGTATTAAGGAAAAGGTAATTCATCAAATCAATGTTCTAAATAAGTACACTAAAGTGATACGTAGATAAAAAAATAAAATATGTAACCATGTCAATTCTGATACATATATAGAAATCATTGGAAGTTATTGATTCATCTAATTACCTATTAGACAAGCAATTATGGTGAATTTATTATCAAATTATTTTAGTGCTGGTGATTTTAAAACCAAACATTCAAACCAACCGAAAATTATATGTCAAAATTTATTAGTGATTCTCAATTACTCAAAGCATGAGTCCATATAAACCAATGATAATTTAGCATGATAATTTTGACTAAGCGCATTAAATCAAACAAGCATTGGTGGCCTATATGAGCATGAGCATCTTTCAATAAAAAAAAGGAGCAAATAGATAACACAATTTGTAAAGGTGCTTTCAGTTTGAGAGAATTTACCAAACCAAACTATTAAACAAAATAATTTATGCTTGCATATAATCGGACAGATCAATATCATTCTCTAGCTTATTATTTATATACTAAACCGATGAATACCAAACCAAACAATAAATCATGAATCATTTATATGTTTATTGCAAAGAGATTGACAACACAATATGTTTTAATAATTGGATAGCATCCTAATCAAAGCATCAAAGCGATAAATCAATAATCATGAGCCAATCAATTGTAAAGCATAAAGATACTTATCTCGATGACTGGGATGAATTACGACAGAGGCGTCATATGTTTGATTTGGAACAAAGCAAAGTTAGAAACATCAAAGAATGGACACAACGCCGATTAGGGGTTTGCGAAAAGGGTGGTTTTGCGAAAGTGGTAAGAATTTTGGGATTGCTCGGTGGCTAGGGTTTCGTGCTGATAACGTGTTGTAAGTAAGAAGAGAATAAGGGAGGAATTGGTGTGTTTTATTCCATGAGTAATGATTCATTTATATATATATATTTAGCAGATGCCATCTGCAAATTAGTACACCTAATCAAATTTAATTAATCAAGAACATATACTAGGCATGACAAATAGTACCTATCTCAATAAGGATGACAAGAAGTGGAGACTGTAGACCTCAGAACAAGATTGCCAAAGTACTTTGCAAAACTCGCCTTGTATATAAGTATAATGAATTTTGAAACTCCAAAAATTTGCTCGTGAAGTATGGCCATATATTAGTAACATCAATATATAATCCAAAGACTCGTAATTTACAAATAATTTTCTAAGTCTATAAATTTAAAGGAGATATGAATATACCCTAACTCATAAAATTAGTTTTCGTACTACCATTAAACCGTAAATTGTATTAAGCAAAAGGTAATTCATCAAATCAATGTTCTAAATAATTACACTAAAGTGATAATGTAGATAAAAAATAAAATATGTAACCATGTCAATTCTGATACATATATAGAAATCATTGGAAGTTATTGATTCATCTAATTACCTATTAGACAAGCAATTATGGTGAATTTATTATCAAATTATTTTAGTGCTGGTGATTTTAAAACCAAACATTCAAACCAACCGAAAATTATATGTCAAAATTTATTAGTGATTCTCAATTACTCAAAGCATGAGTCCATATAAACCAATGATAATTTAGCATGATAATTTTGACTAAGCATTAAATCAAACAAGCATTGGTGGCCTATATGAGCATGAGCATCTTTCAATAAAAAAGGAGCAAATAGATAACACAATTTGTAAAGGTGCTTTCAGTTTGAGAGAATTTACCAAACCAAACTATTAAACAAAATAATTTATGCTTGCATATAATCGACAGATCAATATCATTCTCTAGCTTATTATTTATATACTAAACCGATGAATACCAAACCAAACAATAAATCATGAATCATTTATATGTTTATTGCAAAGAGATTGACAACACAATATGTTTTAATAATTGGATAGCATCCTAATCAAAGCATCAAAGCGATAAATCAATAATCATGAGCCAATCAATTGTAAAGCATAAAGATACTTATCTCGATGACTGGGATGAATTACGACAGAGGCGCCATATGTTTGATTTGGAACAAAGCAAAGTTAGAAACATCAAAGAATGGACACAACGATTAGGGTTTGCGAAAAGGGTGGTTTTGCGAAAGTGGTAAGAATTTTGGGATTGCTCGGTGGCTAGGGTTTCGTGCTGATAACGTGTTGTAAGTAAGAAGAGAATAAGGGAGGAATTGGTGTGTTTTATTCCATGAGTAATGATTCATTTATATATATATATTTAGCAGATGCCATCTGCAAATTAGTACACCTAATCAAATTTAATTAATCAAGAACATATACTAGGCATGACAAATAGTACCTATCTCAATAAGGATGACAAGAAGTGGAGACTGTAGACCTCAGAACAAGATTGCCAAAGTACTTTGCAAAACTCGTCTTGTATATAAGTATAATGAATTTTGAAACTCCAAAAATTTGCTCGTGAAGTATGGCCATATATTAGTAACATCAATATATAATCCAAAGACTCGTAATTTACAAATAATTTTCTAAGTCTATAAATTTAAAGGAGATATGAATATACCCTAACTCATAAAATTAGTTTTCGGTACTACCATTAAACCGTAAATTGTATTAAGCAAAAGGTAATTCATCAAATCAATGTTCTAAATAATTACACTAAAGTGATACGTAGATAAAAAATAAAATATGTAACCATGTTATATCTGATACATATATTATAAATCATTAAGAGTTACTGATTCATCTAGTTACCTATTAGACAACCAATGATGGTGAATATATTATCAAATTATTTTAGTTCTAGTGATTTTAAAACCAAACAATCAAACCAACCAAAAATTATATGAAAAATTTTATTGATTCTAAATTACTTAAAGCATGAGTCCATATAAACAAATGATAATTTAGCATCATAATTTTGACCAAACACATTAAATCAAACAAGCATTGGTGGCCTATATGAGCATGAGCATCGTTCAATAATAAAGAGAAGCAAATAGATAACACAAGTTGTAAAGGTGCTTTTAGTTTGAGAGAATTTACCAAACCAAACTATTAAACAAAATAATTTATACATGCATATAATCGGACATATCAATATCATTGTCTAGCTTATTATTTATATACTAAACCGATGAATACCAAAACAAACAATAAATCACAAATCATTTCTATATTTGTTTCAAAGAGATTGACAACACAATATGTTTTAATAATTATATAGCATCCTAACCAAAGCATCAAAGCGATAAACCAATAATCATGAGCCAATCAGTTGTAAAGCATAAAAGATACTTATCTCGATGATTGGGTTGAACTACGACAGAGACGTCATCTGTTTGATTTGGAACAAAGCAAAGTTAGAAACATCAAAGAATGGATACAACGCCAATTAGGGTTTTGCGAAAGTGGTTAGTATTTTGGGATTGCTCGGTGGCTAGGGTTTCGTGCTGATAACATGTTGTAAGTTAGAAGAGAAGAAGAGAGGAATTGGTGTGTCTTATTCCATGAGTAATGAATCCTTTATATAGGTCTATAATAACTTGGGGACAAAGTCTAATTGGATAATAAGTAAAGCTTGGGGAACAAGTATATATTTAAGGCTTGCCATAATGGTATCACTACAATATTCATAACAGATTCTTTTTTTTTTAGATTCTTTTAAGATTTACAATATTGTTATTTACTTTAGTGTCTCGAAGGAAAGAGTCTAACCCAACAAGATAGTTTGAGTATCAGATTCAGAAGTCTACTGAAGGTCGTCAATCGTCATTAAGAACTTCCATGTCATCGTTTGATAATATTATAGCAAGCTTTACTCTGTTTCGACCTCCATTGATTCCTTCTCTAAAACCATCAAAATCACAAAACACTATATTCGAAATCCAAAAGAAGATCGTAAACTGAAAGTGAAGGAAAGATGAGTTCTACAAGAAAAGCGTAGACGGTGGCAGTTAGCATCGGAGTCGTAAAGACTTTGAAACACCAGTTAGATCTTTGTCGGTGGAACTACATGTTTCGGTTGGTGAATCAGCATCTCCAAAACAACGTCAGAACTGTTTCTCAGGGGAATAGGTTCTCATCTTCTGTTTCCGCCGTCGTTAACTCGTCTGGTGTGAGTGAAAAGGCGAAGAAGTGTGAAGAATCGCTCATAACAGTTATGTATTTGAGCTGTTGGGATCCTAATTGATTAGTACTTAGTTTATAGTATATAGTTTTGTAATTTTAAGATTCCTTGGAGAAATGGAATTTTAGTTTAACTTTTGGTTCGAAAAGAAAAGTGTCAATGAAACAACAAAAATAAATGTATTGCTTGAAATTTGTAAGAATATCAGCTCAGACTTGTGTAAATTAACTAATTGAGAAAGTTGTAATTTCTGGATATGTGTATATTCCTGATCTCTAAAAAAAATTAGAATAATAGGCAACATCATAATAAAAAAATTAAAAATAAATAGCACTATTGTTTTTTGAAAAAATAACTAGAATGTTATAGAAAAGTTGGTTTATTACTATACTAACATACATCTTTTAAAAATTACTATAATGTTTCTAAATCCCTAGTAAATTATAATTAAGGCCCTTGATTAGTTTTTTTTATTGAAATTATTTTTAAATATTAAATCCACATCACTAATTAATTATCCATATCAGCAATAGAGAACAATCAATTGTCTCTTTAATTACATAAACGTTGAAGAAAAAAAACACAACAACACGACACAACTTCGTAGAAGAACTAAAGGAATCCTAACTGTCTCTTCCCTGAAATCGTCGTCGACATTGTGTTTACTCCCTCTTCCTTGAACTAACTCTCTGTCTTGTCTTCTCTGTTATCGTCTTCCCAGAAATCGTCGTTTCCAATCGTTTCTACGAAATATTCTTCGTTGCAATCGCCCGAAATCATCTTCTCTACTGCGTTTTTCGAGTTTGTGGCTGAGCTTTTATTTATGTTGTGGCTGAGTTACTTTTCTTTTACAGATTGTTTATATATGCAGTTGTGGCTGAGTTACTTCCCGCCAATCTCCGAAAACCTAGCTATAAAAAGTGTGCATTCCAAGGAGAAAAGGCAAATACATTCTAGAAAACACCCAAATCGGCAATTGTGGGATGTATTTATTTAAGTTTGTTTGTGATTTGATACCCATATTTGGATAATCTATTTTTTCCAGATCTGAGTGAAAGAGAAGATTGAACAAAAGGAGAATGGAGAAGACAGAAAGAAGTGACAGATTCAGCAGAGACGACATGGAGGAGTTCAATGAAGCTTGGATACAGAAAGAAGTGCAGACCCAAAAAAGCAAAACAACTAGAAGCCGAACTTGGAACGACCTGGAAGAAGCTTAAAGTTTCGGTATTAATGGTGGCGCTTGATGATGCATAAAATATCAAATCTTCAGAACAGATAGTCAGGTCCCTAGGATTACATTTTTTGGTCTGAGATCATTTGCTAGTATATATGATTCTTGAGCTATAGAAGCTTCTTTTATGTAACAAGCTCTAACTTGATCAAAGGGGGATGTAAACTGAAACAGATTGAGAGTATGTTCTGTTGATATCAAGTTTACATCTACACACAATAAATCAATGTAGTTATTAATTACAGAGCATGAACAGAGAACAAGACACACACTTGAGAAATCGATAATTGACAAAACAGAGAAACGAAGAACAGAGTTCGAAACTTGAGTGTTCGGTTTAGTGAAAACTTATGAGAAGCTTCTTCATTCGGATAACACGGCTCGGACGAATAAGGCGACGATGGCGAGGAAAAAGGAGATGGATATGACGGAGATGGAGACGATGGCAATGAGGTTTTCACAGGAAGATGGTATGGGAAGTGGAGAAAGAATCTGGTTTTCTTGATCGGATACTTTGCCTAGCCTTTCAGTTTGTTGATCGACCTCATTGCAAAAAGGGTTTTGGATCTGAAACGGGGAGAAGATTTAATCTCTCTGAGATTTGGGATTTAAAGATAAAAAGTTCAACATGACCAAAGTTTTGAATATAGATTCTGAAGATCCTACGTCTTCTTTCTCTGAAGTTTCAAATCTTTTGCTCCCACGTGCGTACTTGGAAGTTTCAAAGGTATGTGTCAGTATGCATAGAAAAGCATTTTTGTAAACCGAAAAAAAACACTTGCTAACATGTAGATTTTACTTTTGCTATTGTTCTAAGACTCTGAACTATACGATAACAAGAGGAATATAATCTCTGATACGAAATGTCCAAAGTGACAGTTGTTATGGGCTTGTTACGGCTTATTGTGATGAAGACACCTTATTGTTTTTCTTAAAGAGGCGCAACTAGTGGTTATGCTTACATCAAAACAAAGGTACTCTAAGAGTCTTATTTTGTCAGTTCAAGACGAGAATGACACAGTGCTAAGAGAAAATTAAGTGATTGGTAGACATGGTCCCGAGTTCATCAAAAGAATATATATGAGTAATAAGAATCTAATTCAGAGATGGATTTTTACTTGTTTCAAAAGAACTGGAAAATCTTAACAACAATGTGTTCAGTTGGTGCTGATAAATGATTAGGTCATGATGGTTTCACTGCCCCTAAAATTGATAAAACTCTGTCAACGATGCATCATTGAAGTTAGACGAATCTTAATCAGTAGATTCAGGTTCGGCTATTTTCTGAAACTCTGTTCTTCTATACCACTGCTTACATAACTAAAAAACTCATCTTTTGGAACCAACAATGGACCACAGACATTACTCAGACAACAAATCGAACAGCATACTTTGTCCAAACTGTGGAAGCAAGGGTAAGAGCTTGCCAATATTCTCTTAAAGAGTTTCTACTACTGAACTGGTTAAAAGAATTTGACAAAAATAGTGTGTGTGTGAAATAAGGTGCTGTGGCGTGTTCTCAATGCAAAGGATAAGGTGTGAATTTGATTGACCATTTTAATGAGCAGTCTAAAGCTGGTGACTCCTGTTGGCTTTGTAGGTTAGCCTACATCTTTCTCTTTTTCTTCTTCTTTCTTCCTACTTCCACAATGAACAAACTCATGGATGAATGAATATCCTCCTATGGTGGGCAGTGGTAAGATGTTTGTTTTGTGTGGGGTCTGAAATGGAGCTGGTTTACTTGGTGGTTTCTTGAGCACCCACGTACTGTAGTAATACAGAAAAAAGCCTATTCAAAAGTTGGATCTTGTACCATTTCTTTATAAACCTTAGATGTAATAGTCTCTCTCTCAATGCTCTTTTATAACCAACATGTATATATTACAATATGTTATCGAACACCATCTATTTTTATTGTACTAGGTATGTTATTTGGTTTTTGTTTTCGGTTCAATTTTATGGTTTGTGGATTTCAGTTCTAAAGTGATAGATACGTTGGGGTATCTACAAAATTTGGTTATGTTTTGGTTAGATTATTTTAGTATTCATTTTGGATAATAAGGTTAAGAACTTGCTAATATTTGAGAAATTTCTGGCTCCAGTTAGGTTCTGGTTCAGTTTTTTTTTCCAGATAAGTATGGTCTAATTTGGTTTTGGTTTGTTTATGGTTTTTGGGAAACGGTATAAAACTGGGTAGATTCAAGGTTTTGGATAAAAGTAATATGAGTATTTTCAAAAAAAATCGATTATTAGGATATTTTAAAATATGATGGATAGACATATTTTGATAATTCGGTTTATCGGATTATTCGTTTTATAATCAATATTTTAAGTTATTTGGTTATTACAAGATAAATATAATTATATTTTTTGGTATATAAACTGTATTTTAAAATATGAGTACCCAACCAATTTTATATTTGGTTCATTTTCGGTTTTCCAGAAATATAAAATAGGAACCATTTGGATATTTGTGAATATCGGTTCGGCTTCAGTTATGTTTCGATATTCAGGTTCCATTTAATTTTCCTATATATTAACTCCAACAGCACAGGAAAGGAAAATTTGATACCAATAAAAGATCCATGAGAGTTAAGGGGATGGAACTATTGCAGTTTGGGACAACATCTCATATTTTTTCTCTTCAGAAGATGCATATGGTGCATTTCCTAGACAATTTGTTCTTGGTAGAAACTAAATTGAAGATGACTATGTTAAAGATGATGGTAATTTATCCAGGGATGATAAGCATTGTTTCTATTCATAGACTAAGTGATCGTTTAGTTGTTTATAGAAAAGTTGTGTTTTATTTATTTTGATGCAAGACTTGTAGAATTATTTATTGAGTTTAAATATTTTAAAATCTATTTATCTTTTCTTAGATAATGTGTGGAGGTTTTAATGAAAATTTGGATCAATATAAGAAGAGGAGACAACACTCGAATATAATGATGTTAAAGATGTTTAAACAATATTTCATGTATGTGGTATTAGATACTTACAACACAAAGTAATTAATCCAAGTATGATGGTAAAAAGAAAGAAAAAGAGTAGTTGGATACTTGTGCAGTTTGAGTCTGGTACAAAAAGAATGTAATGATAATTGTCTGGCATAAAACAGTGTTTGGAACATGATGAATCATATCATATATACCACTAATAGTTATCATTGATTATTAAGTTAGGATAGAAGATGTCTTTGACGGCATAACAGAAAACTATATTAGTAAGAAGATTTTGTTGATACGGTCAAGAAATTTGATATTAGCTATATTAATAAAAATATTTTACCAAAAACTAACAATTTCATATGAAAAAAAGGAATGTTGCATTGAATGTTGCATTGATCATATTCATACATCAGCACGATTTCCATCCAAGTAAGTAACAACATACATCATATATCCTATTCATGTGAGTTGATTAGAAAAACTGATTCAATTCTATATTCATTTTTGCATTAAGCATATCGCTATGAATTGTGGTTCAAAAAATGCAAATGATTCAAGCAGCATTCACTTTCAAAAAAGGCAAAGAACAGATGATAAAATACGCTCCGCCATGCTCGATTTTGAAGATTTCGATTGTCGTATTTGTACCGATCCATTCATTGGTCCGATATTCCAGGTTACATTTTGATAACATTGTGTTAGAAAGATGATATTTGAGATTTTTTGCCATTTTCTATTGTTCTCTTAAAGTGGATTTCATAATTTAATGTGATATCTCATTTTTTTTTTTGGAATATAACTTTGGTTATTATTCGTTGGTTTTGTGTCCCAGTGTAATAATGGCCACTTGGTGTGCTCTGTTTGCTGCCCTAAATTGAGGAACAAATGTCCTTTTTGTGCTTTACCTATCGGTGACAAAAGATGTAGAGCTATGGAAAAAGTTCTTGAATCGATTAGTATCCCATGCTCTGTGCTAGGTTGCACCAAAACTGTATGTTATGGAGAATTATCAGCCCATGAAAAATAATGCACATTATCTTTTTGCGCATGCCCTGTACCAGGCTGCACGTACACTGCCTCATACAAGGATATCTATGATCACTATAACTTTGGCCACCCGAAAAGTTCCTGCTGGGAAAGACCTATGCTTGATATGTTCTCATCTGGCATGTCTTTTATTCTCGAGTTGAACATCAACGATAAGGTATCAGTTATGAGGGAACATGAGAAGAGCTTATTGTTTGTATTTCAGTGTTTCAGAAAGCCGTATGGTGTGTGCATAACAGTTGTTGCATTGCACCATCTTCTCCAGAAGTCGAAGAGTTTTCATACGATCTCTCTTATAATATGGGTGGACAAACTATGACTTACAAATCACTAAAAATGAAAAGGATTCGTAAAGTGAGTCTTCAAATCCCTCAAGACAATTTCATGTTGATCCCTCAAAGTTTATTACATGGTGAATTGTTGAATATGGAGGTTTCTATCAACAGAATGAACGAAGTGCAATAAAATATTACTTAACAAAAATATTTTCTTCAAAAAATGTAATGATATATTGTTTGTTTAAGATTAAAAGATGATCAGTTAATCATTGTTATGTTTATTTTCTACTTTTATATAAAACTAATTTATGTTTCAATTCATTATTTTATTAATGTGTATCTTAGTAAAACATTAGATCACTCATTAAAATAAATAAAATAGAAGAATGCATTAATGTAGGAAATAATAACTCAAAATTAACAATTATTCATTTACAAATTTTCTTATTAAATTTTAATTTGAAATTTGTGATATGTTTTACATATTTTTTCTATTTGAATTTTATTACTTACTTATTATATATATAGGATTGGCCCGTCCCAGTGGCGAGAAGTTATAATAAAAACTATTTTATATAAATTTATATGAGCTTTATGAAGTATTTAAATCATTATAGACTGAAAACGATATTATAAACAAACAAATAATGAAAAGAATTCTCACCTCTATTGTTATTTTTAATAAATATTCTTGGTTTGAATTAAAATGACAGTAACCTTCAAAATTAAAATGTAATAATATATATACTTATCATTTCTATTTCAATTTGTGATATACCATGGATTTTACCCATTTTCAGCCATGGTATATATATGTTTTAAGCTTAATAACTATTATGTTTTAGAGTCTTTCAAGTTATTTATAGGTTAAGGAGTGTTTTGGAGTAAAGTGATGATTTTGGAACATTTTGGAGATAATTGAAGATGACACCCGAGATGGACATCGACCAAGCCTTGAGGTCGACACGGAGCACTCACCGTCGATCGATCACCGTCGATCGACACGCACCTTGCACCGTAGATCGACATGAAGCCACGCGAAGACCACATTTGGCCCAGCCGACTTGAAGCCCAAGACTTCACCAAATTACGGAATTATCCCTAACGAGTTTTAACCTAATACTAAATACTCTCCAAAGTGTTTAGGCAAGAGAGAGAGCTTTATTGTATTCATACTTTTCACAGCAAACAGGGAGAGATTTGAGAGTTGGAGAGAAGATCCAAAGAGATTTGTGATTGGAACTCCATTGATTTTATTCTATCTATTTATGCTTTCTCTTTACCTTGCTTGTGCTATGTGTTACTTGGCTATGTCTTAGTAATCTACTTGTTAGATTTAGGGTTCAAATAGGTTGAAGGGATTAGCCCCAACTATAGATTGCTAGTTGTGATATTCATCAACTAGGTTGTTCTTAAAGCTTTATTCTAGATTAGCTAACTAGAATATTGATCTTAAGAGTTTGGTAGATTTAAGCATCCTTAAAGTACTGTCCTGAGCTAAACTGTTGAGCTAAGATTGCTAGAAGAAAACGAGAGTCGATCTAGGAAGATTATTGGGCATTATCAACTCGTGCCAAGGCTTAGCTAAAAGCCGTTGATCGATATCCCAACTGGACAATCGATCGACGTTGCGAAAGGTGTATTGATCGATATCTCTAAAGGATCATCGATCGACACTTTCTTGTGATCAACATACGATGGTTGAGATCCAAGATCTAGTTAATTAACCAGTGAGACATCACTGTTGTTAAGCGATTGAGCTCTATTTTATCATGCAAGCAACTGTCAAGCATCTATAGCATTATAATCTCTGATTCCTGAATAGAAACCCTAAGTCTAGCGCTTGTTTAATTAAAGTCTCCACCGCTTCATTTTCTGATAGTAGAGCAACTGCCTTGCTCAATTAGGATTTTATTGCTATTTCACATTTAAAACTGCAACTACCTAGAATTAATAGTCTGATTAGATTTAATTGGTTCCCTAGCTCCTTGTGGATTCGATCCCTAAGTAATACATCTGAACCTCTTATTTGAGAGAGTAATTGGTCAGTCTTTAGGGTAATTTGACACCGTATCAAATTTGGCGCCGTTGCCGGGGACGCATTGATCGCCATTAGATTTAGTCGTATTAATTTTAGTTTTTTTTTTTTTTTTTGCTGATACAAACTTTTTCTTGTCTTTTCAGGTGCATGCCCAACAGTACCATAAGCAACAAGGATAAGCAACTGCTATGTTCAGAGGATCCTGCTAGTGTGGAACGTTCAATCCGCAAGGACATACACTAAGCATCGATCGACGCTCAAGCTTCCGCGTCGACTGATTCTCGCATACCACAGTCGATCGACACTACTGATACCACTCAAATTACCCTAAGGAGTGACTTTACTCTCTCAAATAAGAGGTTCAGTTGTAGTACTTAGGGATCGAATCCACAGAGAGCTAGTGTACAAATAAGATGCAATCTTAATGACTATGCTAGGTTGAAAATAGTTTAAAGTAAAGTGAAGGTTTGCTGAGTAAAGATGAGACTACTCAGTTGAAAGGATTTGGTTTTGAAAACAATAAAGAAAAGTAGTTAGATTTAGGGTAAGTATTCAGGAATTCAGGATTATAAATACTATAAAGACTAACAAGTTGCTTGCATGATATGTCAGAGCTCAACACTTATTAAATGAATCCATCAGCTCTCGCATTATTTAGACCATCTATTACTTAGATGCTAAATGGTGTTGCGGTCGGCTACTTATGCCGCTGGTATCGCTCGATAGTTCGATAGAAATACCGACCAATACACCTCTAGCTACGCCGATCGATTACTCTATAGGAGTATCGATCGATACGGCTCTAAGCAAGCTTTATGCGCGAGTTGATACAATGCTCACCATGATCTTAGATCAGCTGCGATATCTCAAGAGGGTCATAGCATGTTTAGGATGTTATCAGGTATTGCATGTAATAAATCAATGCAATCCAAGTTCATGTTCTAGGTAGCTAAGCTAGAAAAGCATTAATGAACAATCCTACCAATAAATATCACAACTATATCAATTATAGGTTGGGGCTAATCCCTCATATCCTATTTAAACCCTAAATCTAACAAGTGAATCTACTCAGACATGGCTAAGTAGTTCATAACAACAAGGTAATAATAGGAGTTCATAGATATATTAGAGGAATGAACACTTAAGTTCCAATCACAAATCTCTTTGGATATTTCCTCTAGATCTAGAATCCTATAACCTTTGTAAATAAAGAACTGAAAGAAAATAAGTAGAAGTAGAAGAATCTCTTAAAACTTCTATTACTGTAAAAGATTGTATATCAAAGAGACTTGAATGAAAAGAAAGCTTGTTTTAATGCCAAAACACTTAGGCATATAAATATATGAGTTCATTAGGTTAAAAACTCGTCAGGGCATTCTTGTAAAATGTGATATCTTGGGCTTCAAGTTCGCCAGGTCCAACTTGTCTTTCAGCCGCCTCAGATCGATCGATAGTACAAGGTGTACATCGATCGATTATGGTCTCGATGTATCGTCCTTCCGCTAATGTGTGTCGATCGATTGCACAGAGTGCGATCGATCGATGTAATCTGGTGTCGACCTCTGGTCTTGATCTCGGTGAACTCTTCAGTAAGCTCCAAAAGGCACCTAAAACATCACTTTTCTCCAAAATGGTTCTGAACCTGAAAACATACCTAATAGACTCCAAAACATAGATAATAGTAGTAAAACACTCATATACCAGGTAAAACGGTAAAATCCATGGTATATCCACTCCCCATTCTAACCTTTTGCTTGTCCTCAAGCAAACACATAGGCAGTCTTTATGAAAGAGGTTTTGAAAAACAGGGACTAAATCAAATTCAAACTTAGAATCATAACTCTACTTTGTTGCAAACCACATCTAAGAGTCTGTCAATCAAAGAAGCACATTATGCAATATCCTAGTTAAGCTACCTTGATCATCTAGCCAACAACTTAGCAATCATGTCCGACTAACCCTCTACTGATTTCATTTCTGTACATAAAAATAAAAGTGCAGGCTTTACCTTGGGAGTATCAATCACAGATGCAAGGTTGCTCAAACAAGTATCTGGACCTGCAGGTAAAAATTAGTTCCTATCCTCTCTACTATTTCTCTCCTAGTCAGGTCTGCTTTTATTTGCAAGACATTGACAAAGATTGACATGCTTCCATGAATCAAGCCTTAATGGTTGCAGCCACCAAGTCCTGTTCATTTTTGACCTATATCCTAGATTCAATGGCAAGTCTTGAAGGGGTAACCACCAAGCCTTGTTCGAACCCTTTACCTATAGAATTTTATGAATCAAGTCTTGAGGGGGTAACCGCCAAGCCCTGTTCAATTCCTTCCTAGTTAATATCTAACTATTCCTAGAACATAAATTTAAGCTAATTTTCGATTTTTTTTAGAAGTAAAAAATTAAATCTAATTTCAAAATGAGAGAGAGAGGGTGATAAAATTATCTACACAAGGATTTTACCTTCCAGACTTGTTTGAAGCATCCGATCCCATGTATACCAAGCCCCAAGACAAGCAAAGAATTGTCGTTAGGTTGGAAATCAGCTTTGGTTCCTCCGCACAATCAATGAAAGAGTTGTCATAGCTGATAGGTGATCAACATTAGCATCTATAGCACATTCTCTATCAACAAATCTAAGAATGGTGCCTAAAAGATTGGTTAGATAAAAGTGAAAATTAAATTATCATTATCCCTTTCTTGACTCAATAAAACCATTTTGAAAACATTTTATTTTTATGAAACCAAAAGGTAAACAACATCAGTAACATCCCCCACTTAAATCATAATAATCTCCCTGTATAACCAGTCCAGTGAAGGCATAGGTAATAATAAAGTACACTGATATAAAAGTTTAGAACGATATACCTGACCGTGTTATGTATCGATCGATGTTGAGTCATCTTCGCCGATCGCTTTTTGTTTATGTCGATCGATATCGACAGTGTCATGTCGGTCGATTTCAGTGGCAATCCAAATTGTAACTTGTCAATCGGTCAACGATGAAATCGCCACCCCAAAGTCCTCGAAGAAAACCAAGTGACGATCAAAACCAAGAAACGGGTAGTCACTATGAAACTCACAAGAAGGCATGAACGGACCGTAAGCCCGGGATCAACGAAGGCAAGCAACAGCAGGCACCGGGCGACGACACGGCACGGCGGTGGTTTACGGCGGCATTTCTCTGTTCCGTCGGGCGCAGGCCTGTCGTCTCCGCCTGATGCCGCGCAAGGGTCATGGTTACCATCTATGCAATCGTCTCATGATCTCGGCAACGGCAGCATCTTGGTCCCTTAAACCCATGTCCGATTGTCCGCAAACTACAATGATTCTTCCGCAAAGCCTTCTCGATTGTTTAAAAGTTCATCTTTAAACGCCTAAAGTTCAAGCCTCATTACTCGAACCCTGAAGACGGAAAGTCTACTTAATCCAAGTCCATCTCAATCCCGGTACTCGAGGAATCTCAGGTCAAAACGATTATCTCGAAATCTACGGCTAAAGATCCTTCCAAACTCAAAGATTTCCGCACGAACGACTAACGGGGAAGATCGAACAACGGAAAACCCATCGGCGGTAGCCGCCTGGCGCCGCAGCACGCTGCCACGCTAGCTGGCTAGGCGCCGGCGGCATCCTCGCTTCATGCCGGGCGTACACGACACGCCGGTCGGCCTGGCGCCATGTTCTCGCTCATTATGCACCTCGCCTGGCTACCGCAGCACGCTGACACGCGGTCGGCCTTATGCCGGCGACACGCCTGGACACGCAATTGAAAATTTATGGGCACTCGCCCGGCGCCGCAGCATCGCCGACACGCGCTCCGGCTCATACGGGTACTCGCCTCGCCGCTGCGACGCCGTCCCGGTCTCCCCATCATGCTCGGCCTGATCCCATCTTGGCTTGTTCGATCAATCTTCGTGGAGTTTGGTATGATCACGTTATTCTAAACACCAAACATCTCGACTATACGAGGAATTGGGGTTCCTTTGGAAATGCTGAAACCTTCAAAGACTATTCTTTCAAAACCGTGAAAACGCTCTAAAACGCCCGACATGGCCAAAACGCCCACTTACGATTTTCCTAAAAGGAAGGATAACTATGACGGTTTATCCTTATCCTCACATAAGAGATAAATGTCAAGTTTCCAGAAGATAAATTTCAAGTTTTCCAAGATAAATGTCAAGTTTCCCGATAAACACTAAGATGGACGAAAATGGAAAAGCCCATTCAGCCCGCAAGAAGATAGACCGCCTTAAGAGGAGTATATAAGGAGAGCTGGGCGAGGAGCAAATCATCACCAAACTTCCAGAGCACTTAGCACTTAGAGCGCTTTAGCATTCTTTTCGTTTTCACTAGCCGACTCAACTAGGTTAGATCTAGGCGCCGGACTAGCGGACCTTTCGGACAGCTTTGTAGCTTATTTCTTTACCCGTTGTTCACGCCAAACGCCAATTCAGAAATAAGATCTCCTTTCGCTTCTATTTTACGATTTTCATTTTACAACTTTTTATCTCCATTGATCGTGATCGTGGTGGCCCAGCAGATATCCGGACCTTCAAGGAAGATCGGGTTAACTCTTTTCCTCCATAAATCGCTTATCGGAAATTGACGGTGTGAATTTCGTTCCCACATAACTAACAGTGGGTTGCCTCCAACTCAGCTTTGATTATAGTCATCTAGCTTGACTTTGATGAGATGAGCTACTGAGGTGAAGTCCAGGTACTTGTTGAGAAACAAGTATCCTCTCAGATTTTTCTCTCCCAACCATACAAATAGGGCTTGTGGCTTCATATTCTCTGGTTCGTTTCTCCTTTAACTCAATCAACTCATCAGTGATCCTTTGAATCCTCTTCATGACTTTCAACGCTGACCACGTACATCCTATCTTCCTGTAGGCATGTTCTGAAAGGTCACTAAGCTCGCTTGCATTGAATTAAGGCGCTGGATCATCTTGTCTTGGATGGATCTGGTATCGACGATTCCTCGGTTGAAATATTGGTCGATGGTTGTTGACGCCCATCGATCGATGCACTGGTTGCTCGACGATCGATTCTAAGGGCGCAGGTCTGCTTGCAAGCTGTCTCGAATGGCTTTGATTTCTTTATGCATCCCTTCTATGCTAGATTCCATGCTTCCAACCTCGCTAACGAAGCGGAAATACGCTTGGTCTAGACGCCTATCTTGTGAATCATCCACGCTTGTTATTGCTGTGTATACATCATCAGCTAATTTATCCAAATCGCTCTGGTACAGATCTCTGAAGTCCGTATCGATCGATGCAACGCTGCTTATCGGTCGATGTTTGCTTCGCAGATTCTCGCGGAAGCTTCTCGCAAAGAGCTTCATCTGGCCACGATTTCAGTTAATCTCCTATCGACGATGTGAGGTTGAGCTCGCCGATCGATGCAATCGATGCAGCCTGATAATCAAGTTGACGTTGGAACTTCTCAGCCTCCCCGCCGCGTAGTATCTATGAAGTTCCTCCACTCTTTGTCTACTAAGAAGTGTATATCAGCAATTTTCTCTCAACTGCCAGACGGGTCAATCCTCCAAAAGGATTGCAAGGTGCAGCGGTTCATATATGCTGTGCTTCATTGATAAGGCGGATAGATCCCTCTTCTCTGCGCAGATTCTAAGATCTGCTAGGTTGTGCAAGATCCCTCACAGGTTGTGGTTTGTTTGAAGCTGAGACGAGCCGCTTCTTCAATTCTTTCCAGATATCTCCAAGAGACTCATCAACCTCACGCTGAGTAAGTGGTCGATGGTGTAGTTCTGTATCGACGATGTGGATGTTACTCCGCCGATCGATATTGATCTTTTCTGGCTATGGTTCGTATGCTAAGATCTTCAAGTTCCAGCTCAAGACGCTGAACCCTCTTGAGTAATCCTTGGTCTGCACCGAACATCCAGCTCATCTCACCTGCTTGTCTCGGCCTCTTCCAAACTCTTTTTATGGATATTCCCATTTATGCTTCCAAGGAAACCGTGAACATCTCGCTGATCTCGCCCTGGTGTAGGTTTGCACCAATTCTCTTCTTGTAAATGAACTAGCTGCTCTGGTAGACAGATGTAGGAGCCGTCCATTGAAGTTCTTTGGAGCAGTTTCTTGATGTCGTCTTTAGAAATACTGATGACATCACCATCTATTCCTCTAGCAAAACCATTCTCGCTCTGTAGACCCCATACTCATCTCTCTCTCCCAAAAGAATTTTCGAACTCCATATCGAAGGCTCTTCCGAATTCGACACTAATCTATCGATGCGAACAATAACTGTATCGACGATTTTGTTGAAGATGTGGATCCTTCCTGTTGAGATGGTTATCCTCAGCCTCCTTTGGCTCGGTTGGTGTCTGCCTCCTGGTGCTGATAATGGTGGTGTTGTCCGTGGCGTTGTTGCTGAAATAGGTTGTGGGATCCATTGGCTAACCGTAGGACGCTCGCAATGTCTTCTTTGGATATGTGCAGTGTTCGCCCATCCATTGAGCTGCAAAACCTTGTGAATCCCTGAAAATACCAAATTCATCCCGTGATTAGATTCCAAATTAAGTATATTTGAATGTGTTACCTCGGTTGGTATGAAGGTCGATTGCACTGGTTTTGGATCAGTCGATGGTTGTTCAGGCCTATCTCGATTGTACTCGTGCCGTCGATCGATGAGACTTCTTCGGTTGGGTGATCTATGTTGTGCGGGCGGTCTCGACCGCGCTCTGCATTGGTAGTCGCTGCCCAGCTCCCGATTGAGTAGTCTCCGCCTCTTGTTGTTGAATGTGTTGTCGAATGATGCGAGGCAGTAGTATCGATCGATGGGGAAAGGCCTCGCCGATCAATGTCGCGGATTCTCGAGGTTGTGGTGGAGAAGTCGATCTACGCGATACCTCGAGATGAGTAGTATTTGCAGCATATGGTGGGATGTAGTAGTCGCTTCCACGGTTTACTTCTAAATCACCTTCGAAACTCCTCCTCGATCGATTGATAGTGAATCGATCGATGACCATGTGTGGTTGTCGATCGATGTCGGTTCTCCGTGAGATGATCGATGAGACAGTGTTTCTATCAATTGATTCTTCTGTCTCGTCTCGTAGATTCGCTTTGTGAGTCGTATTCATCTCCACAATAGCAAACAGCTACAAGGTCTGAGTCGCCTTGGATCTTCTAGGGACCTTGAGGACTCGCATCGATCATAGGACCGTAGGGTTGATCAGTGGTTGTGCTTTGTTTGTCCGGGCTGCGCATGCTCCAACTGTGGCTGAAGGCTCTTCCAAGTAGCAAAGAAGTAGGTAGGGTTATCTTGACGCCCAAGACATGGAAGTCCACCGAATTAAGGCTTCTCCTATGGTGACTTCAAGGTTTCTCACAATTCTCGAGAGTTCTCTGAGAATAATCCACGAAGATGAACGATTCTTCAAGAGGCTCTATCTTCAGACCTAGATGATCTGCTATCACCTTGGGTAAGATGCTAACTCCAGATCCTGTATCATAGGGCACGGGAAGTTGATCCCATGAACTGAGCAAGGAACAACGAACTTCCTGGATCATCCTTCTTCTACTTCATACTTCTGGTTGAACATCCTCTTGATATCTTCTTCGCCTCCTTGGTCTCTCTGAAAACATCCACAATCTGTGTGAAGTAGGCTTCTTCAAAGGGTTTCTCTAGGTATCCTTAGAACTCTCTTTCTGAAACTTGCCAAGTCTTCTCATTAACTCCTCTTTTAAGGTGTTTGGAACCTTCTTTCCTTTTTCTGCCATCTTTTCCTTTTCTATCTCCATTGGATCAATAATATCTGTGGGCTTCTTCATTATGGCTGGTGGGTTTCTCGGAAGGCTTAGACTTCGGAGCATTAAGTCGGCAACATCTATCTTGGGAAGTTGCACTCGCCTGTGATAAATGAATATCGACGACAGCTTCTGGAGTGTGTCGATCGATTTCTTTATCAATCGGGTCGATGGATGGGTTGTCTCATGCGTCGGCCGACGGTAAGGGCTGGGCGGATGTGGGTGTTTTGCTGCTAACTCCTCGTGAGTAAGTATCCTCACGCATTGTACTCGCAGGATTCTGAAGATCCATCGGCGATGCTCGCCTTGCTCCATCGATTGTTGTTGCGACGATCATGAGGTGATCCTGATCGATCGATTCCATTGGTAGCCGCCAATTCTTTGATCTGGAAGTCTTCCTCTTGCAGCCTTCTTCTTAACTCTCCAAAAATCATCTTCTATGATAGCACCGACGCGTGGCCTGTTGTTTTTCTCTAGTCCCTTTTCCTAAAGCTTCCTGCTTCTTAACAGCTTCTCCTGTCTGAATCACTTGGTCTCTAGTTTCTTTACATGGGTACTCAAAGCATCGCTTTGTATTCAAAGTGGTGTGATAACGCCGATCTTTCCATTGAAGTTCACCTCTAACGCTGCTGGCTTTCAAGAACTTTGCTGAGCATGTCTTCTAGCTTTCCTTTCCGTTGGTGGGTGGCTTCATGTAAGATGAGTTTCCATAACCCTGTTGTTGTTGGTGTTGCTGCGTTGAAGTTTCCTCTCTGTCTCCGTGAAGTTTCGTTTCCTGGTTTCCGGACCTCCAACCGGTTCCATCCAGTTGACTTCGCTTCGTAGTCATCTTCTTCATCAGCTTCTTCTGCATCCTCCACTGAGCAGATTTGCTTTTTAGCAGTTTCGAACATTGTCAAGTGTAGCTTGTAATTTATTTGTTCCTTTCCAAGGATCGCTGCAGATCTTGCTCTACAATCTTCTGTGCTGTTGCTGGATGCTAGGTTGTCTATCAGCTTCACAGCATCTTCAGGATTCCTTGTGGTGAAGTTGCCTTCACTTGCAGTGTCTAGAGCCATCTCGATACTTCAGCGATGCTTCAAGAAAGTGCAGCAGCTGCACTTTGTTGAATCCATTGTGTGGGCAATCGCTGGCAAGACATGAATCTGATCCAGGTATCCTTAAATGACTCTCCAGGCTCCTGATTGAATGTGGCAATTTTCCTCCTTAAGTCTTCAGCGCGATCATCAAAGAAGTTACGCAAAAATGCTTTTGATTTCGGGCCCGATGTAAGAGATCCTGGTGGTAGCTGCTTAAGCCACCGCAAAGCTTCTCCGCATAAAGAGTGTTTGAAGAGCTTACGAGAAGGTAGTCCACGACTCCATTGGCTTTGATAGCAGATATGAGATCGCCGAACCTCTCCGTGATGGTCCATAGGATGCTCACTGAACAGCCCATAGTAAGGTATCTGTCCCACAAGGATGTAGTATCGCTGCTTGAGCTCAAATCGCCTCTCGAATAGCAGGGGCTTAATGGCTGATCTGTTGGTGTAGAACTGATATGGACGGTTGTAGTCAGCTAGTGTTCGAGCAGCCTCTTCTACAAAGTTGAACGGCTCCTCAGGTGCAGTTTCTGGCTCGTGGATTACTTCATTCTGAGCGCTGAGTTTCTGACCTGCTTCATTACGGTAGGTGACCTTCTGCAAGTCTCCATTCTCATCTCGTGTGAGAATAATAGGCTAAACCATGACTCTGGAGTAGTATCGACGATATAAGGTTAGGGGTATCGATCGATAACGGATGAAAGATGTCGGTCGACGGTGAAGTAGCGCCGGTCAACGGAAGGTGCAAGTGTCGGTCGACAAAGACGGTCTCTCGGCTAGGTATGCGCCGGTATCGGCCTAGTGCGCTGATGGCGCCGATCGATGAACGGATTTTGCAGATTGAACGCCTGCTGGTTCTTCGAGAACAAAATTGGGATTCCTTGTTGCTTCGTGCTGCTGGGCATGTACCTGAAAAGACAAGAAAAATTTTGTGTCGAAAACAAATTAAAACGAAAATAAAAATAACCTAGACCTAATCGATTAGATCCTATTGTATCAAAGCTCCCCTGCTACGGCCAAATTTGATACCAGTCAAATTATCCTAAGGAGTGACTTTACTCTCAAATAAGAGGTTCGCTGGTACTTAGGATCGAGTCCACGAGAGCTAGTGTACAAATAAGATGCAATCTTAATGACTATGCTATGTTGAAAATAGTTTAAAGTAAAGTGCAGGTTTGCTGAGTAAAGATGAGATTACTCGCTTGAAAGGATTTGGTTTTGAAAACAATAAAGAAAAGTAGTTAGATTCGTAAGTATTCGTGAATTCAGATTATAAATACTATAAAGGCTAACAAGTTGCTTGCATGATATGTTAGAGCTCAACACTTATTAAATGAATCCATCAGCTCGCGATTATTTAGACCATCTATTACTTAGATGCTAAATGGTGTTGCGGTCGGCTACTTGCCGCTGGTATCGCCGATAGTTCGATAGGAATATCGACCGACACCTCTAGCTACCGATCGACACTCTATAGAGTATCGATTGATACGCTCTAAGCAAGCTTTATGCTGAAGTTGATACAATGCTCACCATGATCTTAGATCAGCTTTCGATATCTCAAGAGGGTCACAGCATGTTTAGATGTTATCGTATTGCATGTAATAAATCAATGCAATCCAAGTTCATGTTCTAGGTAGCTAAGCTGAAAAGCATTAATGAACAATCCTAACAATAAATATCACAACTATAGCAATTATAGCTGGGGCTAATCCCTCATATCCTATTTAAACCCTAAATCTAACAAGTGAATCTACTCGACATGGCTAAGTAGTTCATAACAACAGGTAATAATAGAGTTCATGATATATTAGAGGAATGAACACTTAAGTTCCAATCACAAATATCTTTGGATCTTTCCTCTAGATCTAATCCTATAACCTTGTAAATAAATAACTGAAAGAAAATGAGTAAGTAAGAAACTCTTAAAACTTCTATTATCAGAAAAGATTGTATATCAAAGGACTTAAATGAAAAGAAAGCTTGTTTTAATGCCAAAACACTTAGGCATATAAATATATGACTTCATTAGGTTAAAAACTCGCCGGGCATTCTTGTAAAATGTGATATCTGGGCTTCAAGTTCGCCAGGTCCAACTTGTCTTTCAGCCAAGATTATCGACGATAAGAGGTGTACATCGACGATTATGGTCTCGATGTATCCCCGCTAATGTGTCGACGATTGCACAGAGTGCGATCGATCGATGTGTAACTCTGGTGTCGACCTCTGGTCTTGATCTCGGTGAACTCTTCAGAAGCTCCAAAATGCACCTAAAACATCACTTTTCTCCAAAATGGTTCTGAACCTGAAAACATACCTAATAGACCCAAAACATAGATAATAGTAGTAAAACACTCATATACCGTGGGTAAAACAGTAAAATCCATGGTATATCCACTTCCAGACTTAACCTTTTGCTTGTCCTCAAGCAAACACATAGGCAGTCTTTATGAAAGAGGTTTTGAAAAACAGGGACTAAATCAAATTCAAACTTAGAATCATAACTCTACTTTGTTGCAAACCACATCTAAGAGTCTGTCAATCAAAGAAGCACATTATGCAATATCCTAGTTAAGCTACCTTGATCATCTAGCCAACAACTTAGCAATCATGTCTGACTAACCCCTCTACTGATTTCATTTCTGTACATAAAAATAAAAGTGCAGGCTTTACCTTGGGAGTATCAATCACAGGATGCAAGGTTGCTCAAACAAGTATCTGGACCTGCAGGTAAAAATTAGTTCCTATCCTCTCTCTCTACTATTTCTCTCCTAGTCAGGTCTGCTTTTATTTGCAAGACATTGACAAAGATTGGACATGCTTCCATGAATCAAGCCTTAATGGTTGCAGCCACCAAGTCCTGTTCATTTCTTTTTGACCTATATCCTAGGATTCATTGCGAAGCAAGTCTTGAAGGGGGTAACCACCAAGCCTTGTTCGAACCCTTTACCTATAGAATTCTTATGAATCAAGTCTTGAGGGGGGTAACCGCCAAGCCCTGTTCGAATTCCTTCCTAGTTAATATCTAACTATTCCTAGAACATAAATTTAAGCTAATTTTCGATTTTTTTTAGAAGTAAAAAAAATTAAATCTAATTTCGAAAATGAGAGAGAGAGGGTGATAAAATTATCTACACAAGGATTTTACCTTCCAGACTTGTTTGAAGCATCCGATCCCATGTATACCAAGCCCCAAGACAAGCAAAGAATTGTCAGGTTAGGTTGGAAATCAGCTTTGGTTCCTCCAGACAATCAATGAAAGAGTTGTCATAGCTGATAGGTGATCAACATTAGCATCTATAGCACATTCTGTATCAACAAATCTAAGAATGGTGCCTAAAAGATTGGTTAGATAAAAAGTGAAAATTAAATTATCATTATCCCTTTCTTGACTCAATAAAAACCATTTTGAAAACATTTTATTTTTATGAAACCAAAAGGTAAACAACATCAGTAACATCCCCCCCACACTTAAATCATACACTGTTCCCAGTGTATAACCAGTCCAGTGAAGGCATAGGTAATAATAAAGTACACTGATATAAAAAAGTTTAGAACGATATACCTGACCGTGTTGCGTATCGATCGATGTTGAGTCATCTTCGTCGATCGCTTCTTTTTTGTTTATGTCGATCGATATCGACAGTGTCATGTCGGTCGATTTCAGTGGCAATCGTCAAATTGTAACTTGTTGGGGTCAAAATCGGTCAACGATGAAATCGTCACCCGAAAGTCCTCGAAAGAAAACCAAGTGACGATCAAAACCAAGAAACGGGTAGTCACTCGATGAAACTCACAAGAAGGCATGAACGGACCGTAAGCCCCGGGGATCAACGAAGGCAAGCAACAGCAGGCACCGGGCGGAGACCGCGGCAGGCGGCGAGCGCTGGCGCCAGCGGCAGGCTCGCCCTGTCCCGTCTAGCGCCGGCGGCAGGCCTGTCGTCTCCCGTCTGGCGCCGGCGGCAAGGGTCATGGTTACCATCTATGCAATCGTCTCATGATCTCGGGCAACGGCAGCATCTTGGTCCCTTAAACCCATGTCCGGATTGTCCGCAAACTACAATGATTCTTCCGCAAAGCCTTCTCGATTGTTTAAAAGTTCATCTTTTAAACGTCTAAAGTTCGAAGCCTCATTACTCGAACCCTTGAAGACGGAAAGTCTACGAATCCAAGTCCATCTCAATCCCGGTACTCGAGGAATCTCGTTGGGTCAAAAACGATTATCTCGAAATCTACGGCTAAAGATCCTTCCAAACTCAAAGATTTCCCGCACGAACGACTAACGGGGGAAGATCGAACAACGGAAAACCCACGGGCGGCAAGCCGGCCTGGCGCCGGCAGCACGCGTCCGCCAAGCTGGCCAGGCGCCGGCGGCACCCGCCTGGCGCCGGCGGCACGCTGACACGCTGGTCGCCTGGCGCCGGCGGCACTCGCCTGGCGCCGGCGGCACTCGCCTGGCGCCGGCAGCACGCGACATGCGGTCGGCCTGGCGCCGGCGGCACGCTGACACGCTGGCCGCCTGGCGCCGGCGGCACTCGCCTGGCACCGCAGCACGCGACATGCGGTCCGGCCTGGCGCCGGCGGCACTCGCCTGGCGCCGGCGGCACTCGCCTGGCGCCGGCGGCACTCGCCTGGCGCCAGCGTTATAAAGCCTGCCTGGCGCCGGCGGCAAGCCCCCTGACGCCGGTCGACGGCCCTCGTCCTGGTCTCGGTCCCATCATGCTCGGTCTGATCCCATCTTGGCTTGTTCGGATCAATCTTCGTGAGTTTGGTATGATCACGGTTATTCTAAACACCAAACATCTCGACTATACGAGGAATTGGGGTTCCTTTGGAAATGCTGAAACCTTCAAAGACTATTCTTTCGAAAAACCGTAAAAACGTCTAAAACGGCCCGACATGGCCAAAACGGCCCACTTACGATTTTCCGAAAAGGAAGGATAACTATGACGGTTTATCCTTATCCTCACATAAGAGATAAATGTCAAGTTTCCAGAAGATAAATTTCAAGTTTTCCGAAGATAAATGTCAAGTTTCCCGATAAACACGAAGATGGACGAAAATGGAAAAAGCCCGATTCAGCCCGCAAGAAGATAGACCGTCTTAAGAGGAGTATATAAGGAGAGCTTTGGGCGAGGAGCAAATCATCACCAAACTTCCAGAGCACTTAGCACTTAGAGCGTTTTAGCATTCTTTTCTGTTTTCACTAGCGAGCTGCGACTCAACTAGGTTAGATCTAGGCGGCCGGACTAGCGGACCTTTCGACAGCTCTTGTAGCTTATTTCTTTACCCGTTGTTCACGCTCAAACGCGAATTCAGAAATAAGATCTCCTTTCGCTCTATTTTACGATTTTCATTTTTACAACTTTTTATCTCCATTGATCGTATCGTGTGTGGCCCAGCAGATATCCGGGACCTTCAAGGAAGATCGGGTTAACTCGTTTTTCCTCCATAAATCGTTTATCGGAAATTGACGGTGTGAATTTCGGTTCCCACATAACTAACAGTGGGTTGCCTCCAACTCAGCGCTTTGATTATAGTCATCTAGCTTGACTTTGGATGAGATGAGCTACTGAGGTGAAGTCCAGGTACTTGTTGAGAAACAAGTATCCTCTGTATTTTTCTTCTCTCCGAACCATGCGTCAAATAGGCTTCTTGTGGCTTCATATTCTCTGGTTCGTTTCTCCTTTAACTCAATCAACTCATCAGTGATCCTTTGAATCCTCTCTTCATGACTTTCAACGCTGACCACGTGCCATCCTATCTTCCTGTAGGCATGTTCTGAAAGGTCACTAAGCTCTGCTTGCATTGAATTAAGGCGTTGGATCATCTTGTCTTGGATGGATCTGGTATCGATCGATTCCTCGGTTGAAATATTGGTCGATGGCTGTTGACGTCCATCGATCGATGCACTGGTTGCTCGATCGATCGATTCTAAGGGCGCAGGTCTGCTTGCAAGCTGTCTCTGAATGGCTTTGATTTCTTTATGCATCCCTTCTATGCTAGATTCCATGCTTCCAACCTCGTTAACGAGCGGGAAATACGTTTGGTCTAGACGTCTATCTTGTGAATCATCCACGCTTGTTATTGCTGTGTATACATCATCAGCTAATTTATCCAAATCGGCTCTGGTACAGATCTCTGAAGTCCGTATCGATCGATGCAACCGCTGCTTATCGGTCGATGTTTGCTTCTGCAGATTCTCGTGAAGCTTCTCTGCAAAGAGCTTCATCTGGCCGCCGATTTCAGTTAATCTCCTATCGACGATGTGAGGTTGAGCTCGCCGACGATGCAATCGATGCAGCCTGATAATCAAGTTGACGTTGGAACTTCTCAGCCTCCGCTGCGTAGTATCTATGCATAGTGCGAGTTCCTCCACTTCTTTGTCTACTAAGAAGTGTATATCAGCAATTTTCCTCTCAACTGCCAGACGGGTCAATCCTCCAAAAGGATTGCAAGGTGCAGCGGGTTCATATATGCTGTGCTTCATTGATAAGGCGGATAGATCCCTCAGCTCTTCTGTGCAGATTCTAAGATCTGCTAGGTTGTGCAAGATCCCTCACAGGTTGTGGTTTGTTTGAAGCTGAGACGAGCCGCTTCAATTCTTTCCAGATATCTCCAAGAGACTCATCAACCTCACGCTTGAGTAAGTGGTCGATGGTGAGGTTCTGTATCGATCGATGTGGATGTTACTCCGCCGACGATATTGATCTTTTCTGGCTATGGTTCTGTGGCGCGAAGATCTTCAAGTTCCAGCTCAAGACGCTTGAACCCTCTTGAGTAATCCTTGGTCTGCACTGAACATCCAGTTCATCTCACCGCGGCTTGTCGTGGCCTCTTCCAAACTCTTTTTATGGATAGCTTTTCCCATTTATGCTTCCAAGGAAACCGTGAACATCTCGCTGATCTCGCCCTTGGTGTAGGTTTCTTGCACCAATTCTCTTCTTGTAAATGAACTAGCTGCTCGTAGACAGATGTAGGAGCCGTCCATTGAAGTTCTTTGGAGCAGCTTGATGTCGTCTTTAGAAATACTGATGACATCACCATCTATTCCTCTAGCAAAACCATTCTCGTCTCTGTAGACCCCATACTCATCTCTCTTCTCCCAAAAGAATTTTCGAACTCCATATCGAAAGGCTCTCTTTCCGAATTCGGGACACTAATCTATCGATGCGACACAATCTGTATCGATCGATTTTTGTTGAAGATGTGGATCCTTCCTGTTGAGATGGTTATCCTCAGCCTCCTTTGGCTCGGTTGTTGTGTCTGCCTCCTGGTGCTGATAATGGTGGTGTTGTCCGTGGCGTTGTTGCTGAAATAGGTTGTGGGATCCATTGGCTAACTGTAGGACGTCTGCAATGTCTTCTTTGGATATGTGCAGTGTTCGTCCATCCATTGAGCGTGCAAAACCTTGTGAATCCCTGAAAATACCAAATTCATCCGGTATTAGATTTCCGAAATTAAGTATATTTGAATGTGTTACCTCGGATGGTTGGTTGTATGAATCGGTCGATTGCACTGGTTTTGGATCAGTCGATGGTTGTTCAGGCCTATCGGTCGATTGTACTCGTGCCGTGTCGATCGATGAGACTTCTTCGGGTTGGGTGATCTATGTTGGTGCGGCGGTCTCGACCGCAAGCTCGTGACTGGTAGTCGCTGCCCAGCTCCGATTGAGTAGTCTCCGCCTCGCTTGTTGTTGAATGTGTTGTCGAATGATGCGAGGCAAGTAGTATCGATCGATGGGGAGAAGGCCCTCACGATCAATGTCGCGGATTCGAGGTTGTGGTGGAGAAGTCGATCTACGATACCCTCGAGATGAGTAGTATTTGCAGCATATGGTGGGATGTAGTAGTCGTTCTCCCACGTGTTTACTTCTAAATCACCTTCTGGAAACTCCTCCTCGATCTGATTGAATAGTGAATCGATCGATGACCATGTGTGGTTGTCGATCGATGTCGGTTCACCAGATGATCGATGAGACAGTGTTTCTATCAATTGATTCTTCTGCTCTGTCTCAGATTTCCTGTGAGTCGTATTCATCTCCACAATAGCAAACAGCTACAAGGTCTGAGTCGCCTTGGATCTTCTTAGGGACCTTGAGGACTCGCATCGGATCATAGTAGACCGTAGGGTTGATCAGGTTAGGCACAGTTTGTTTGTCCAAGGTTGCAGCTGCTCCAACTGCTGTAGAAGGCTCTTCCAAGTAGCAAAGAAGTAGGTAGGGTTATCTTCGCCCAAGACATGGAAGTCCACCGGAATTAAGGCTTCTCCTATGGTGACTTCAAGGTTTCTCACAACCGAGAGTTCTGCTGAGAATAATCCACGAAGATGAACGATTCTTCAAGAGGCTCTATCTTCAGACCTAGATGATCTGCTATCACCTTGGGTAAGATGCTAACCAGATCCTGTATCACATAGGCACGGGAAGTTGATCCCATGAACTGAGCAAGGAACAACGAACTTCCCGGATCATCCTTCTTCTCTAGTTTAATCCTCTTCTTCATACTTTCTCTCGACTTGGTTGAACATCCTCTTGATATCTTCTTCGCCTCCTGGTCTCTCTGAAAACATCCACAACTGTGTGAAAAGTGCTTCTTCAAAGGGTTTCTCCAGGTATCCTTAGAACTCTCTTTCTGAAACTTGCCAAGTCTTTCTCATTAACTCCTCTTTTAAGGTGTTTGGAACCTCTCTTTCCTTTTCTCTGCCATCTTTTTCCTTTTCTATCTCCATTGGATCAATAATATCTGTGGGCTTCTTCATTATGGCGACTGGGTTTCTCGAAGGCTTAGATTGCCCGGAGATTAAGTCGCGCAACATCTATCTTGGGAAGTTGCACTCGCCTGTGATAAATGAATATCGACAGCTTGGAGTGTGTCGACGATTTCTTTATCAATCGGTCGATGGATGGGTTGTCTCATCATGTCGGTCGACGGGTGGGGTAGGGCTGGGGTGTTTTGCTGCGCGAACTCCTCGTGAGTAAGTATCCTCACCGCATTGTACTCGCAGGATTCTTGAAGATCCATCGGTCGATGCTCGCCTGCTCCATCGATCGATTGTTGTTGGCGTGACGCCGATCGATGAGGTGATCCTGACATCGATCGATTCCATTGGTAGCCGCCAATTCTTTTGATCTGGAAGTCTTCCTCTTGCAGCTTCTTTCTTAACCACTTCCAAAAATCATCTTCTATGATAGCACCGACGCTAGGCCTGTTGTTTCTCTAGTCCCTTTTCCTAAAGCTTCCTCGCTTCTTAACAGCCTCTGTCTGGAATCACTTGGGTCTCTAGTTTCTTTACATGGGTACTCAAAGCATCAAGCTTTGTATTCAAAGTGGTGTAGACAACGCCGATCTTTCCATTGAAGTTCACCTCTAACTGCTGCTGGCTTTCAAGAACTTTGCTGAGCATGTCTTCTAGCTTTCCTTCCGGGTTGGTGGGTGGCTTCATGTAAGATGAGTTTCCATAACTCCCCGTTGTTGTTGGTGTTGCTGCTGTTGAAGCCTCTCTGCCCCGTGAAGTTTCGTTTCTTGGTTTCCGCACCTCCAACCGGTTCCACCGATCCAGCTTGACTTCGCTCTCGTAGTCATCTTCTTCATCGCTTCTGCATCCTCCACTGAGCAGATTTGCTTTTTAGCAGCCGAACATTGTCAAGTGTAGCTTGTACCTCATTTATTTGTTCCTTTCCAAGGATCGCTGCAGATCTTGCTCTTACAATCTTCTTTGTGCTGTTGCTGGATGCTAGGTTGTCATCAGCTTCACAGCATCTTCAGGATTCCTTGTGGTGAAGTTGCCTTCAC
Source organism: Brassica carinata (assembly GCA_016771965.1). NCBI lineage: Eukaryota > Viridiplantae > Streptophyta > Magnoliopsida > Brassicales > Brassicaceae > Brassica > Brassica carinata. Next base: position 7,780,423 of record CM028687.1, on the reverse strand, counting down.
TTGCAGTGTCTAGAGCCATCCGATACTTCAGGCGATGTCTCAAGAAAGTGCAGCAGCTGCACTTTGTTGAATCCATTGTGTGGGCAATCTGGCAAGACATGAATCTGATCCAGGTATCCTTAAATGACTCTCCAGGCTCCTGATTGAATGTGGCAATTTTCCTCCTTAAGTCTTCAGCGCGATCATCAAAGAAGTTACGAAAATGCGCTTTTGATTTCGGGCCTGTGATGTAAGAGATCCTGGTGGTAGCTGCTTAAGCCACCGCAAAGCTTCCGGATAAAGAGTGTTTGAAGAGCTTACGAGAAGGTAGTCCACAGGGACTCCATTGGCTTTGATAGCAGATATGAGATCGCCGAACCCTCCCGATGGTCCATAGGATGCTCACCGAACAGCCCATAGTAAGGTATCTGTCCCACAAGGATGTAGTATCTGCGCTTGAGCTCGAAATCGCTTCCGAATAGCAGGGGCTTAATGGCTGATCTGTTGGTGTAGAACTGATATGGACGGTTGTAGTCAGCTAGTGTTCGAGCAGCCTTCTACAAGTTGAACGGCTCCCAGTAGGTGCAGTTTCTGGCTCGGGATTACTTCATTCTGCGCTGAGTTTCTGACCTGCTTCATTACGAAGGTGACCTTCTTGGTCACGCAAGTCTCCATTCTCATCTCGTGTGAGAATAATAGGCAAACCATGACTCGCGAGTAGTATCGATCGATATAAGGTTAGGGTATCGATCGATAACGGATGAAAGATGTCGGTCGACGGTGAAGTAGCGCCGGTCAACGGAAGGTGCAAGTGTCGGTCGACAAAGACGGTGTGTCTCGGCCGGCGCCGGTATCGGCCGACAGCAGCTGATGGCGCCGATCGATGCGAACGGATTTCCTTGCATTGAACGCCTGTTAGCGGTGGTCTTCTCGAGAACAAAATTGGGATTCCTTGTTGCTTCTGGTGCTGCTGGGCATGTACCTGAAAAGACAAGAAAAAAATTTTGTGTCAGAAAACAAATTAAAACGAAAATAAAAATAACCTAGACCTAATCAGATTAGATCCTATTGTATCAAAGCTCCCCGGCTACGGCGCCAAATTTGATACCAGTCAAATTATCCTAAGGAGTGACTTTACTCTCTCAAATAAGAGGTTCAGTTGTAGTACTTAGGGATCGAGTCCACAGAGAGCTAGTGTACAAATAAGATGCAATCTTAATGACTATGCTATGTTGAAATAGTTTAAAGTAAAGTGCAGGTTTGCTGAGTAAAGATGAGATTACTCAGTTGAAAGGATTTGGTTTTGAAAACAATAAAGAAAAGTAGTTAGATTCAGGGTAAGTATTCAGGAATTCAGGATTATAAATACTATAAAGGCTAACAAGTTGCTTGCATGATATGTTAGAGCTCAACACTTATTAAATGAATCCATCAGCTCTCGCATTATTTAGACCATCTATTACTTAGATGCTAAATGGTGTTGCGGTCGGCTACTTCTGCCGCTGGTATCGCTTCGATAGTTCGATAGGAATATCGACCGATACCTCTACTACGCCGATCGATTACTCTAGGAGTATCGATTGATAATGCTCTAAGCAAGCTTTATGCTGAAGTTGATACAATGCTCACCATGATCTTAGATCAGCTGCGATATCTCAAGAGGGTCACAGATGTTTAGATGTTATCAGGTATTGCATGTAATAAATCAATGCAATCCAAGTTCATGTTCTAGGTAGCTAAGCTAGAAAAGCATTAATGAACAATCCTAACAATAAATATCACAACTATAGCAATTATAGGCTGGGGCTAATCCCTCATATCCTATTTAAACCCTAAATCTAACAAGTGAATCTACTCAGACATGGCTAAGTAGTTCATAACAACAAGGTAATAATAGGAGTTCATAGATATATTAGAGGAATGAACACTTAAGTTCCAATCACAAATATCTTTGGATCTTTCCTCTAGATCTAGAATCCTATAACCTTTGTAAATAAATAACTGAAAGAAAATGAGTAGAAGTAGAAGAAACTCTTAAAACTTCTATTACTGTAAAAGATTGTATATCAAAGGACTTAAATGAAAAGAAAGCTTGTTTTTAATGCCAAAACACTTAGGCATATAAATATATGACTTCATTAGGTTAAAAACTCGCCGGGGCATTCTTGTAAAATGTGATATCTTGGGCTTCAAGTTCGCCAGGTCCAACTTGTCTTTCAGCCGCCTCGGATCGATCGATAGATAAGGTGTACATCGATCGATTATGGTCTCGATGTATCGCCCTTCTAATGTGTGTCGACGATTGCAGAGCGCGACGATCGATGTGTAACTCTGGTGTCGACCTCTGGTCTTGATCTCGGTGAACTCTTCTCAGAAGCTCCAAAATGCACCTAAAACATCACTTTTCTCCAAAATGGTTCTGAACCTGAAAACATACCTAATAGATCCAAAACATAGATAATAGTAGTAAAACACTCATATACCGTGGGTAAAAACAGGTAAAATCCATGGTATATCCACTTTGACTTAACCTTTTGCTTGTCCTCAAGCAAACACATAGGCAGTCTTTATGAAAGAGGTTTTGAAAACAGGGACTAAATCAAATTCAAACTTAGAATCATAACTCTACTTTGTTGCAAACCACATCTAAGAGTCTCACAATCAAAGAAGCACATTATGCAATATCCTAGTTAAGCTACCTTGATCATCTAGCCAACAACTTAGCAATCATGTCTGACTAACCCCTCTACTGATTTCATTTCTGTACATAAAAATAAAAGTGCAGGCTTTCCTTGGGAGTATCAATCACGGATGCAAGGTTGCTCAAACAAGTATCCGGACCTGCGTGTAAAAATTAGTTCCTATCCTCTCTCTACTATTTCTCCTAGTCAGGTCTCTTTTATTTGCAAGACATTGACAAAGATTGACATGCTTCCATGAATCAAGCCTTAATGGTTGCAGCCACCAAGTCCTGTTCATTTCTTTTTGACCTATATCCTAGATTCATTATGGCAAGTCTTGAAGGGGTAACCACCAAGCCCTGTTCAACCTTTACTATAGAATTCTTATGAATCAAGTCTTGAGGGGGTAACCGCCAAGCCCTGTTCAATTCCTTCCTAGTTAATATCTAACTATTCCTAGAACATAAATTTAAGCTAATTTTCGATTTTTTAGAAGAAAAAAATTAAATCTAATTTCAAAATGAGAGAGAGAGGTGATAAAATTATCTACACAAGGATTTTACCTTCCAGACTTGTTTGAAGCATCCGATCCCATGTATACCAAGCCCCAAGACAAGCAAAGAATTGTCGTTAGGTTGGAAATCAGCTTTGGTTCCTCCGCACAATCAATGAAAGTGTTGTCATAGCTGATAGGTGATCAACTTTAGCATCTATAGCACATTCTCGTATCAACAAATCTAAGAATGGTGCCTAAAAGATTGATTAGATAAAAGTGAAAATTAAATTATCATTATCCCTTTCTTGACTCAATAAAACCATTTTGAAAACATTTTATTTTTATGAAACCAAAAGGTAAACAACATCAGTAACATCCCCCACACTTAAATCATACACTGCTCCCGCTGTATAACCAGTCCAAAGGAAGGCATAGGTAATAATAAAGTACACTGATATCAAAAGTTTAGAACGATATACCTGACCGTGCGTATGACGATCGATGTTGAGTCATCTTCGCCGACGCTTTGGTTTATGTCGATCGATATCGACAGTGTCATGTCGGTCGATTTCAGTGGCAATCGCCTAATTGTAACTTGTTGTCAAAATCGGTCAACGATGAAATCACACCAAAAGTCCTCGAAGAAAACCAAGTGACGATCAAAACCAAGAAACGGTCGCCACTGATGAAACTCACAAGAAGGCATGAACGGACCGTAAGCCCGGGATCAACGAAGGCAAGCAACAGCAGGCACCGGGCGGACGCGAGGACACGGACGGGCGTGGCCGCCGCCGCAGGCTCGCTTCGTCCCGTCTACGCCGGGCAGAGGCTCCGTCGCTCTCGTCTGCCGGGCGGCAAGGGTCATGGTTACCATCTATGCAATCGCCTCATGATCTCGGCAACGGCAGCATCTTGGTCCCTTAAACCCATGTCCGGATTGTCCGCAAACTACAATGATTCTTCCGCGAAAGCCTTCTCGATTGTTTAAAAGTTCATCTTTAAACGCCTAAAGTTCAAGCCTCATTACTCGAACCCTTGAAGACGGAAAGTCTACGAATCCAAGTCCATCTCAATCCCGGTACTGAGGAATCTCTGGGTCAAAACGATTATCTCGAAATCTACGGCTAAAGATCCTTCCAAACTCAAAGATTTCCGCGACGAACGACTAACGGGGAAGATCGAACAACGGAAAACCCATCGGCGTAAGCCGCCTGGCGCCGCAGCACGCTGCGCCAAGCTGGCCAGCGCCGGGCGGCAATCACTGCCTACGGGCGCACACGACACGGCTGGTCGCCTGGCCGGGCGGCACCTCGCCTGGCGCCGGCACTTCGCCTGGCGCCATTCTGCCTGGCGCCGGCAGCACGCTATGCGAAGCCGCCTGGCGCCGCGGTGCACGCAACACGCTGGCCGGCCTGGCGCCGGGGCACCTCGCCTGGCTCGCAGCACGCGACATGCGGTCCGCTCATGCCGCGGGCACCTCGCCTGGCGCCGCACGCGACATCGCCGCCTGGCGCCGGCGACACGCTGCTCAAGAAGCCTGCTCATGCCGGGCGGTAAGCCCGGACGCCGGTCGACGCCCTCGCCCTGGTCTCGGTCCCATCATGCTCGGTCTGATCCCATCTTGGCTTGTTCGATCAATCTTCGCGTGAGTTTGGTATGATCACGGTTATTCTAAACACCAAACATCTCGACTATACGAGGAATTGGGGTTCCTTTGGAAATGCTGAAACCTTCAAAGACTATTCTTTCGAAAAACCGTAAAATGTCTAAAACGGCCCGACATGGCCAAACCGGCCCACTTACGATTTTCCGAAAAGGAAGGATAACTATGACGGTTTATCCTTATCCTCACATAAGAGATAAATGTCAAGTTTCCAGAAGATAAATGTCAAGTTTTCCGAAGATAAATGTCAAGTTTCCGATAAACACGAAGATGGTAAAATGGAAAAGCCCGATTCAGCCCGCAAGAAGATAGACCGCCTTAAGAGGAGTATATAAGGAGAGCTTTGGGCGAGGAGCAAATCATCACCAAACTTCCAGAGCACTTAGCACTTAGAGCGCTTAGCATTCTTTTCTGTTTTCACTAGCGAAGGCGACTCAACTAGGTTAGATCTAGGCGGCCGGACTAGCGGACCTTTCGACAGCTCTTGTAGCTTATTTCTTTACCCGTTGTTCACGCTCAAACGCGAATTCAGAAATAAGATCTCCTTTCGCTCTATTTTACGATTTTCATTTTTACAACTTTTTATCTCCATTGATCGTATCGTGTGTGGCCCAGCAGATATCCGGACCTTCAAGGAAGATCGGGTTAACTCGCTTTTCCTCCATAAATCGCTTATCGGAAATTGACGGTGTGAATTTCGGTTCCCACATAACTAACAGTGGGTTGCCTCCAACTCAGCGCTTTGATTATAGTCATCTAGCTTGACTTTGGATGAGATGAGCTACTGAGGTGAAGTCCAGGTACTTGTTGAGAAACAAGTATCCTCTCGTATTTTCTTCTCTCCGAACCATCGCCAAATAGGCTTCTTGTGGCTTCATATTCTCTGGTTCGCTCTCCTTTAACTCAATCAACTCATCAGTGATCCTTTGAATCCTCTCTTCATGACTTTCAACGCTGACCCGCGCCATCCTATCTTCCCTGTAGGCATGTTCTGAAAGGTCACTAAGCTCTTGCATTGAATTAGCGCGATCATCTTGTCTTGGATGGATCTGGTATCGACGATTCCTCGGTTGAAATATTGGTCGATGGTTGTTGACGCCCATCGATCGATGCACTGGTTGCTCGACGATCGATTCTAAGGGCGAGGTCTGCTTGCAAGCTGTCTCTGAATGGCTTTGATTTCTTTATGCATCCCTTCTATGCTAGATTCCATGCTTCCAACCTCGTTAACGAAAGGGAAATACGCTGGTCTAGACGCCTATCTTGTGAATCATCCACGCTTGTTATTGCTGTGTATACATCATCAGCTAATTTATCCAAATCGCTCTGGTACAGATCTCGAAATCCGTATCGACGATGCAACTGCTTGCTTATCGGTCGATGTTTGCTTCGCAGATTGTCGGAAGCTTCTGCAAAGAGCTTCATCTGGCCGTCGATTTCAGTTAATCTCCTATCGATCGATGTGAGGTTGAGCTCGTCGATCGATGCAATCGATGCAGCCTGATAATCAAGTTGACGTTGGAACTTCTCAGCCTCCTGCTGCGTAGTATCTATGCATAGTGCGAAGTTCCTCCACTTCTTTGTCTACTAAGAAGTGTATATCAGCAATTTTCCTCTCAACTGCCAGACGGGTCAATCCTCCAAAAGGATTGCAAGGTGCAGCGGGTTCATATATGCTGTGCTTCATTGATAAGGCGGATAGATCCCTCAGCTCTTCTGCAGATTCTAAGATCTGCTAGGTTGTGCAAGATCCCTCACAGGTTGTGGTTTGTTTGAAGCTGAGACGAGCTTCGCTTTCTTCAATTCTTTCCAGATATCTCCAAGAGACTCATCAACCTCACGCTGAGTAAGTGGTCGATGGTGTAGGTTCTGTATCGATCGATGTGGATGTTACTCCGCCGACGATATTGATCTTTTCTGGCTATGGTTATGTGCTAAGATTCAGTTCCAGCTCAAGACGTTGAACCCTCTTGAGTAATCCTTGGTCTGCACTGAACATCCAGTTCATCTCACTCGCTTGTCTGTGGCCTCTTCCAAACTCTTTTCTATGGATAGCTTTTCCCATTTTATGTTCTCCAAGGAAACCGTGAACATCTCGCTGATCTCGCCCTTGGTGTAGGTTTCTTGCACCAATTCTCTTCTTGTAAATGAACTAGCTGCTCTGGTAGACAGATGTAGAGCCGTCCATTGAAGTTCTTTTGAGCAGCTTGATGTCGCCTTTAGAAATACTGATGACATCACCATCTATTCCTCTAGCAAAACCATTCTCGCCTCTGTAGACCCCATACTCATCTCTCTTCTCCCAAAAGAATTTTCGAACTCCATATCGAAGGCTCTCTTCCTAATTCGGGACACTAATCTATCGATGCGCACAATCTGTATCGACGATTTTGTTGAAGATGTGGATCCTTCCTGTTGAGATGGTTATCCTCAGCCTCCTTTGGCTCGGTTGTTGTGTCTGCCTCCTGGTGCTGATAATGGTGGTGTTGTCCGTGGCGTTGTTGCTGGAATAGGTGTGGGATCCATTGGCAACTGTAGGACGCCTCAATGTCTTCTTTGGATATGTGCAGTGTTCGGCCCATCCATTGAGCGTGCAAAACCTTGTGAATCCCTGAAAATACCAAATTCATCCGGTATTAGATTTCCGAAATTAAGTATATTTGAATGTGTTACCTCGGATGGTTGGTTGTATGAATCGGTCGATTGCACTGGTTCTGGATCAGTCGATGGTTGTTCAGGCCTATCGGTCGATTGTACTCGTGCCGTGTCGATCGATGAGACTTCTTCGGGTTGGGTGATCTATGTTGGTGCGGCGGTCTCGACTGCTAAGCTCGCATTCGGTAGTCGCTGCCCAGCCCATTGAGTAGTCTCCGCCTCGCTTGTTGTTGAATGTGTTGTCGAATGATGCGAGGCAAGTAGTATCGATCGATGGGGAGAAGGCCCTGTCGATCAATGTCGTGATTCTGAGGTTGTGGTGGAGAAGTCGATCTACAGTATACTCCTCGAGATGAGTAGTATTTGCAGCATATGGTGGGATGTAGTAGTCGTTCTCCCACGTGTTTACTTCTAAATCACCTTCTGGAAACTCCTCCTCGATCTGATTGAATAGTGAATCGATCGATGACCATGTGTGGTTGTCGATCGATGTCGGTTCACCAGAGATGATCGATGAGACAGTGTTTCTATCAATTGATTCTTCTGTCTCTGTCTCGTATTCGCCTTGTGAGTCGTATTCATCTCCACAATAGCAAACAGCTACAAGGTCTGAGTCGTCTTGGATCTTCTTAGGGACCTTGAGGACTCGCATCGATCATAGTAGACGTAGGGTTGATCAGGTTTAGCATGTTTGTTTGTCCGGTTGCAGACTGCTCCAACTGTGGCTGAAGGCTCTTCCAAGTAGCAGAAGTAGTAGGGTTATCTTGACGCCCACATGGAAGTCCACGAATTAAGGCTTCTCCTATGGTGACTTCAAGGTTTCTCACAACCTCGAGTTCTCGCTGAGAATAATCCACGAAGATGAACGATTCTTCAGTAGGCTCTATCTTCAGACCTAGATGATCTGCTATCACCTTGGGTAAGATGCTAACTCCAGATCCTGTATCACATAGGGCACGTGGGAAGTTGATCCCATGAACTGAGCAAGGAACAACGAACTTCCCCGGATCATCCTTCTTCTCTAGTTTAATCCTCTTCTTCATACTGACTTGGTTGAACATCCTCTTGATATCTTCTTCGCTCCTTGGTCTCTCCGAAAACATCCACAATCTGTGTAAAAGTAGGCTTCTTCAAAGGGTTTCTCTGTAGGTATCCTTAGAACTCTCTTTCTGAAACTTGCCAAGTCTTTCTCATTAACTCCTCTTTTAAGGTGTTTGGAAACCTTCTCTTTCCTTTTTCTGCCATCTTTTTCCTTTTCTATCTCCATTGGATCAATAATATCTGTGGGCTTCTTCATTATGGCGATTGGTGGGTTTCGAAGGCTTAGATTGCCCCGAGTGCATTAAGTCGCGCAACATCTATCTTGGGAAGTTGCACTCGGCCTGTGATAAATGAATATCGATCGACAGCTTCTGGAGTGTGTCGATCGATTTCTTTATCAATCGGTCGATGGATGGGTTGTCTGTCATGTCGGTCGACGTGGTAAGGGCTGGGCGGATGTGGGTGTTTTGCTGCGAACTCCTCGTGAGTAAGTATCCTCACGGCATTGTACTCGCGGTGGATTCTTGAAGATCCATCGGTCGATGCTCGCCTTGCTCCATCGACGATTGTTGTTGGCGACGCCGATCGATGAGGTGATCCCGACATCGATCGATTCCATTGGTAGCCAATTCTTTTGATCTGGAAGTCTTCCTCAGCCTTCTTTCTTAACCACTCTCCAAAAATCATCTTCTATGATAGCAGCACCGTGGCCTGTTGTTTCTTCTCTAGTCCCTTTTCCTAAAGCTTCCGCTTCTAACCTTCTCCTGTCTGAATCACTTGGGTCTCTAGTTTCTTTACATGGGTACTCAAAGCATCAAGCTTTGTATTCAAAGTGGTGTAGACAACGTCGATCTTTCCATTGAAGTTCACCTCTAACTGCTGCTGGCTTTCAAGAACTTTGCTGAGCATGTCTTCTAGCTTTCCTTCTGGGGTTGGTGTGGGTGGCTTCATGTAAGATGAGTTTCCATAACTCCTCTGTTGTTGGTGTTGCTGCTGTTGAAGTTTCCTCCCTGCGGAAGTTTCTGTTTCCTTGGTTTCCGACCTCTGAACCGGTTCCACTGATCCAGCTTGACTTCGCTTCGTAGTCATCTTCTTCATCAGCTTCTGCATCCTCCACTGAGCAGATTTGCTTTTTTAGCAGTTTCTGAACATTGTCAAGTGTAGCTTGTACCTCATTTATTTGTTCCTTTCCAAGGATCGCTGCAGATCTTGCTCTTACAATCTTCTTTGTGCTGTTGCTGGATGTTAGGTTGTCTATCAGCTTCACAGCATCTTCAGGATTCCTTGTGGTGAAGTTGCCTTCACTTGCAGTGTCTAGAGCCATCTGATACTTCAGTGCGATGCCTCTGAAGAAAGTGCAGAGCAGCTGCACTTTGTTGAATCCATTGTGTGGGCAATCTCGCTGGTAAGACATGAATCTGATCCAGGTATCCTTAAATGACTCTCCAGGCTCCTGATTGAATGTGGCAATTTTCCTCCTTAAGTCTTCAGCGCGCGCATCATCAAAGAAGTTACGCAAAAATGCGCTTTTGATTTCGGCCCGTGATGTAAGAGATCCTGGTGGTAGCTGCTAAGCCACCGCAAAGCTTCTCCAGATAAAGAGTGTTTGAAGAGCTTACAGAGAAGGTAGTCACAGGACTCCATTGGCTTTGATAGCAGATATGAGATCGCCGAACCTCTCCGATGGTCCATAGGATGCTCACCGAACAGCCCATAGTAAGGTATCTGTCCCACAAGGATGTAGTATCATGCTTGAGCTCGAAATCGCTCTCTAATAGCAGGGGCTAATGGCTGATCTGTTGGTGTAGAACTGATATGGACGGTTGTAGTCAGCTAGTGTTCGAGCAGCCTCTTCTACAGGTTGAACGCCTCGAGGTGCAGTTTCTGCCTCGTGGATTACTTCATTCTGAGCTGCTGAGTTTCTGACCCGTTTACACGAAGGTGACCTTCTTGGTCACGTAAGTCTCCATTCTCATCTCTCGTGTGAGAATAATAGGCGCAACCATGACTGCTGGAGTAGTATCGACGATATAAGGTTAGGGGTATCGACGATAACGGATGAAAGATGTCGGTCGACGGTGAAGTAGCGCCGGTCAACGGAAGGTGCAAGTGTCGGTCGACAAAGACGGTGTCTCGGGTCGAGGGTGCTGCCGGTATCGGCCTACGTGCAGTTGATGGCGCCGATCGATGCGAACGGATTTCCTTGCAGATTGAACGCTCCAAGCTAGCGGTCTCTCGAGAACAAAATTGGGATTCCTTGTTGCTTCGTGCTGATGGGCATGTACCAAAAGACAAGAAAAATTTTGTGTCGAAAACAAATTAAAACGAAAATAAAAATAACCTAGACCTAATCGATTAGATCCTATTGTATCAAAGCTCCCGGCCACGGGCCAAATTTGATAACCACCAAATTATCCTAAGGAGTGACTTTACTCTCTCAAATAAGAGGTTCACTTGTAGTACTTAGGATCGAGTCCACAGAGCTAGTGTACAAATAAGATGCAATCTTAATGACTATGCTATGTTGAAATAGTTTAAAGTAAAGTGCAGGTTTGCTGAGTAAAGATGAGATTACTCAGTTGAAAGGATTTGGTTTTGAAAACAATAAAGAAAAAGTATAGATCTCAGGTAAGTATTCGTGAATTCGTGATTATAAATACTATAAAGGCTAACAAGTTGCTTGCATGATATGTTAGAGCTCAACACTTATTAAATGAATCCATCAGCTCTCTCATTATTTAGACCATCTATTACTTAGATGCTAAATGGTGTTGCGGTCCTTACTACTGCCGCTGGTATCGCCGATAGTTCGATAGGAATATCGACCGACACACTTACCGATCTACTCTATAGGAGTATCGATTGATACGGCTCTAAGCAAGCTTTATGCCTGAAGTTGATACAATGCTCACCATGATCTTAGATCAGCTCGTGATATCTCAAGAGGGTCACAGCATGTTTAGATGTTATCGTATTGCATGTAATAAATCAATGCAATCCAAGTTCATGTTCTAGGTAGCTAAGCTAGAAAAGCATTAATGAACAATCCTAACAATAAATATCACAACTATAGCAATTATAGGTCGGCTAATCCTCATATCCTATTTAAACCCTAAATCTAACAAGTGAATCTACTCGTATTACGGCTAAGTAGTTCATAACAACAAGGTAATAATAGAGTTCATAGATATATTAGAGGAATGAACACTTAAGTTCCAATCACAAATATCTTTGGATCTTTCCTCTGATCTAGAATCCTATAACCTTTGTAAATAAATAACTGAAAGAAAATGAGTAGAAGTAGAAGAAACTCTTAAAACTTCTATTACTATAAAAGATTGTATATCAAAGAGACTTAAATGAAAAGAAAGCTTGTTTTTAATGCCAAAACACTTAGGCATATAAATATATGAGTTCATTAGGTTAAAAACTTCGTCAGGGCATTCTTGTAAAATGTGATATTTTGGGCTTCAAGTTCGCCAGGTCCAACTTGTCTTTCAGCGCCTCGGTATCGTCGATAGTACAATGTGTACATCGATCGATTATGGTCTCGATGTATCGTCCTTCGCTAATGTGTGTCAATCGATTGCACAGAGTGTGCATCGATCGATGTGTAACTCTGGTGTCGACCTCTGGTCTTGATCTCGGGTGAACTCTTCTTTAAGCTCCAAAAGGCACCTAAAACATCACTTTTCTCCAAAATGCTTCTGAACCTGAAAACATACCTAATAGACTCCAAAACATAGATAATAGTAGTAAAACACTCATATACCAGGGGTAAGCGGGTAAAATCCATGGTATATCAACTACCGCCAGTACACCCCGATCAACATGAACCGCTGCGATTGTGATTCTCAAACCAGATGAGAATGGAAACCTGTATGACCAGGATGGCCATCTTCGTAATAAAACAGGTCAGAAGCTAGATGCTCAGGGGAATGTCATTCCTGAGCCAGATACTGAAGAGGCTGATCAACTGAATACATTAGCTGACTACAACCGCCCAGATGAATACTATGCCAACAGTTCAGCGATTCGTCTTCCAGAGATTCAGAAGCGTAAGCTGAAGCCCCAGTACTACTCGCTCGTATCCCAGATACCTTTTGCTGGTCTGCAAAACGAGCATCCTATGGACCATCTTGAGAGGTTCGAGGATCTTATAGCTGAAGTCCGTATAGAAGGAGTCCCTAGGGATTACCTACTCTGCAAGCTTTTCAAATACACAATGGTGGGAGAAGCTATGCACTGGCTGAGACAGCTACCACCAGGTTCTCTTACAACCTGGGATGACATCAAGAACGCATTCTTGTGTCACTTTTTCGATGAGACACGCACAGAAGACTGGAGGAGAAAAATCTCTACATTCACTCAGGAAACTGGAGAATCTTTCAGAGATGCCTGGCATAGATTCAGAGATTTCCAGCGCGACTGTCTCCACACCATGGATTCAATGAAGTGAAACTGCTGAGCACTTTCTATAGAGGTCTTTCCTTGAGGTATCAGATGGCTCTTGATACAGCTATTGAGGGAGACTTCAACACAAGGAATCCAAGAGAGGTTAAAAGACTGATAGAGAATTTGGCTAAGAGTAACAGCACCAAGAACACTGACTTTGAGAGGAAGAAATCTGTAGCATCACTTGAGGAGAGTTAGATGGATGAAGTACAAACGAAGTTGGATAAGGTGCAGGAACTTCTTAAGAGGCAAATTTGCTCAGCTGAAGAAGAAACAAAAGAAAATGTGAACTACATTGGAAGAGCTGAATTTCAGAGGTCTGGAAACCAGAGTAGAAACAGGAACTTCTATGGCCAAGGTCAGAGAAACAATTACAACCAGAGTTCACAGTACCAGAAGCCTTACAGCAACAGCAGAAACTATGGGAATTCATCTTATCAGAATCCACCACCACAGACCCAGGAGAACAGAATTGAAGCAATGATTGATCAGGTTCTTGAAGGCCAGCAGAAGCTCACTGTGGATTTCAATGGAAAGTTGATTCTGTCTACACCAATCTGAATTCCAAGATAGATACTTTGGGAACTCAAGTGCGAAAACTTGAGATGCATATTGTACAGATTGGACAAGCCTCTAAAAGAAGAGAGGTAGGAGAGGAAAACATGAAGCACCACGTCAATGCCATCATAGATGATGATTTCTGGCAAGTGGTGAAGCATGAGAAGCTGCAGGAAGGAGATTTCGAAGTGGAAAGCTCCATGAGTTTTGGCGGATCTCAGTGGTGTTGATCGATACCGCATGATACACACCGATCGACATGGGACACTATGGGTCGACCGACAGACCATTACCAACACCGATCGACGTCGACCACCGAGTCCAGTGCATCTTGCGATGCAGTAAATATCGACTCACGAAGAATTCACGGAACAACATCCTCACCCACCCACCCCATTCTACTGTAGTATCGACCGCCAGCATGAGCCAGCCGCCGATCGACACTAGAAGGGCACCAACGATCGACACTCATCTACAAGCAACGATCGACACTCATCTACATGCATCGATCGACGAGCACCTCTAACCTATCGAGTGCAGTTACCTACCAATGACCCAACCCGAATCAATGCACTCAAACCACCACCTACATCATCAGAAAACCCATCAGAACCTACAAGCAAACCTTCAGACACTACATCAGATCCTATGGAAGTTGACAAGGCTTCTGAAGGGAGAAATTTGAGGAGGAGAAGGAGAAGATTCCTAAACATCTGAAGAGGGAAGCTAATGAGAAGGAGATGGATGGTTTCACTAAGAGAGTTCTCAGGATTCCAATAGAAAAACCTTTTGAGGAGGTTTACTACACACACAGGTTGTGGATGTTCTTCTGAGAGACAAGAACAACTGAGAACGACATTATTACTATGTTTCATCACATCAGAGACAAGATGAAACAAAGGATCACACTGGAGAAGAAAGATGATCCAGGGAAGTTTGCAATACTATGATGTGTTAAAGGTATTGAATTTCCCAATGCACTCTGTGACACATGAGCATCAGTCAGCATTCTACCAAAGGTTATGGCAGACCAACTAGGTCTGAAAGTAGAGCCTTCATCAGATTCTTTCGTCTTTGTGGATTGTAAACAAAGGAACTCAGGAGGTATAATCAGAGACCTTAAAGTGCAGATTGGTAATGCCCTTATCCCAGTAGACTTTCATGTCCTAGACATAAAGCTAAATTGGAACTCTTCCCTCTTGCTTGGAAGAACCTTCTTAGCTACAGTTAGAGCTGTATGCGACATGAAATCAAACAGATTGTGTCTAACACTGATTGATCCTGCCACCTACTATGACCCAGTCAGAATTGTCAAGAGACAGGTCAACCTCGTGGAGATTGATGATCAGAAGTTCATTGGAGCATGCCATTGTGAAGACGAGTATGAGACATATTATTCTGCGTCGATCGGCACCAGCACTGTGCCATCGATCGACGGAGACGACAGCCAAACGACCGACATCATACCATGCACGTCGATCGACAGTGAACCTTCACAAGACAACCTACAGCTGCAAGAACAATGCTATCCTAACTTCACCTTTCAACCCAACAGCAGTCCAAAAGAATATTCAATTGGAAGTTGGGCAGACAGTGGTTTGCACGAGAGCTTCGCAGTGGACACAGCCATTCCACCTATTGATGAGCAATATGATGAAGACTATGAGGAAGAAAGAGCAACAGAGATACAAGCTATCCTAGAGGAAAATAGACCCTTGGAACATTCACGATCGGTCGAGAGAGCCTTCTCTGCACCGATCGATGAAGAGTCTCATCAGGCAGCACGTATATTGGCGTTGATCGACACGCAATCTTGCACATCGATCGACGGAGGTCAAACCGACTTTGGAACAAAAAATGGAAATTTCCCATTCCAAAGTAGGGCAACCCACTACTATAAAAGTAGCCGTCCACCAAGAAGGATTTCTCACCAGAAAGAAGCAGAGGAGATACACGCAGCCAAAGACATACAACCTATTCTTCAAGAAGCAAGAATGAGCAGCAATCACCTCAACAACCCTAATGGAGCAGCAAGACATGACAGCATCAACATCGATCGACATGACAGCATCAACATCGATCGACATCAACCCTAAACTTCAATCTACTGCTTTCACTAACAAACTTAAGGATTATGGATATCTTACACCAGATGAATTTGGTATTTTCAGGGACCCAGAAGGCCAAGCACGAGCTATGGATGGAAGAATCATCAACATATCCAAAGATGACATAGCCGACATTCTTCAGGTGGCCAATGGACAAGAAAACCTATTCATGCAGCAGTGTCATTATCCTGAGCACCAGAATGCATCTAGAGACGAGCATGAAGCACCAGTCAACGTTTTCCAACCATCCTACCAACCAGCCAATCAACCATCGTTCGACGTCAGCATGTCGGCACCGATCGACAGAGTAACACCTACTCGATCGACAGACAACGTGCTGCACCGATCGACAAACCAATCAGATGGGAACAACGAGTTTATGATCCAAATGGAACCTACACAGACGAGTATGGGTATGGAGGAAGAACAGACAAACGTGGAGACTCAACAAAAGAGGCCTACCTAGAACCAGAACTCTACAACAAAGATGAGATTAATGAGATGATGTATGGTTTCTCTGGAGCTCAAGAGAAGTCTGAGAAGGAAATCAGGACTGTGATTGCCAACAACTATGATTACTTTGATAGAAGTATCACCACCCTCTACAAGTGGATGGACGAGAGATGCGATTCTGGTCAACTTTCGGAAGAACAAAAGGAGGAGGAAGCTAAACAACCAGCATCAATCGACGCACCAGAGGCGGTACCGATCGACGCCGAACAACGAGAGACAAGGATACCTGCTCAGAACATGACTCTTCCAACAGAAGCGAACCAATGGGAGACAGCATACATCAATGAGAAGATTTCAGAGACCTGTCATCCTATCAACAACATCGTCACTTGGTTGGTCAAGAGAATTGATTTGCTTATGACAGATTTGGATATTCTGCGCGAAAATTGCCAACAACAGCCACAGCCATCGATCGACACAGACATGCCAGCATCGATCGACGGACGATTCGCAGCAGTACAGGAAAGACTAGATACTTTTGAGGCTATGCACGATAAGTACAATTCACCTATCATGAGGTTCTTGACTGACTTATTCAAGCAGATGCACGAGCTCAAGGGAGAGGTCAAGACAATCCAAAAACAAATCGGCTCTAAAGCAGAAGGATTAATATCGATCGACACACAACAACCCATATCGATCGACGCCAAGGAGAAAGAAGAGCAGATCACTTATGCAACAGCAGAAGTGGATGAGATCACTTCAAAAAATTACTCAGCCTTGAGTACTGTGGAGGACAGACTAGATAGTAAGTGTGACGACATCTATTACCCTCTGGATTGCAAGCTTCAAGAATTGAAGAAAGAAATAGAGGATCTACAAAGGGAATTGAGAGCCCTCAGAAGGAAAGTCCGACATCAACACAGAACAGCAGCGACGATCGACGTGGCGAACACCACACCGATCGACGTTGCAACATCCGAAACGATCGGCACACATAAAGCCGCATCGATCGACACAGAATCCAGACAAGGCAAAGAAGTGAACGTGATGCAAATATCAACCAAAGTTGAAGACTTATCAGAATACACCTTCAACACGTTTGGATGGCACGAACGCAACATGGATTCAATGCAGCAGAAGCTGTCAGATCTCAAAGATGTCACACTGAAGCTGAATGAGAGATGGACCAGAAGTGATGAAGCCACAAGAATTTTCATGGCAACTTGGTTCAACACCTACAAAGAAGATATGGATGCTTGTTTTCCAGCAAGCAGCTGCCTCAACAACAACTAGCTCATACAACCTCCAAAGTCAAGCTAAATGACAATAACAAAACGCTGAGTGGGAGGCAACCCACTATTAGGTATTTGATTTTAATTTTTTTAGATTTTCTTATTAATTTTCGTATTTGTTTTTGCAGAATTCTTAAAAAAAAAAAAAGAAAGAACAAAAAAAAACAAACAAACAGGTCTGAGTAGAAGGATGATATCCACATCGACCGACGAGGAGAAGTCGATATCGATCGACAGTCCAACACCAGAATCGATTGACGTACACTTGATCGTATCGATCGATTATCACTCCGGTCAGCTTTATCGTTCTAACTCGTTAAATTATGTACTTTGGATTTATTTTCACCTTATCTCCGGCTGTTTTACACTGGGGACAGTGTAATTTAAGTCTGGGAGGATGTTTACTGATATTTATCTATTTATTTTCTTATTAAATTATTTTTCAAAAAAAATTTTATTGAGTCAAGAAGGGGACAATGAACTTAATTTGATTTTTACTTGATTATCTAACCACTCTTTAGCACCATTCTAGATTTCATTGATTGCAGATAGTACTAAGATGCTAAAGCGGATCAACCTGTCAACTATTCACACTTGCTTAGATTGTTTGAAGTAACCAAAGCCGACCTCCAACACTAAACCTGACAAAATCGCTTGTCTTGGGGCTTGATATACACCGGATTGGAATCCTCCTTCAAACCTGAGAAGTAAAAAGTCTTGGTGATTTTGGTTCCCTTCTCTCATTCCTTTGGCATCCCATATATAAAGAAAAGATTGAGATGATTTCCTGAGAGGCTGAGGGGTAGGTACATTACCGAGGACCCCACTATTCTAAATCAAAGGAATGATCACACATTGATGGAAGCGAGGGAAAAATTCCCAATAAAAATCGCCCACTTTGTCAAAAAGGGAATCAATAAGATGAACCTAAAAGTTCATTGGGTTTGAAAAGAAGAGAAAAGAAAAAGAGATTCAGAGAAGGAGAATAGGGAGAAGAGAAACCAGAATGAGACTGCATGTTTACTCATACATCTGTTGGAGTAAGAATCCAAATATCCTGTGATCGATACTCCCAAGGTAAAGCCTGCACTTTTACTTTATGTCAAGAAATGAGGTAGGTAGAGGGGAATGTCAGATAGTATTTGCTAAGTTGCTGGATAGATGAATTTGGTTGCTAAATTAGGATATTGCATAATGTACTTTTGTGATTAAGATCTTTAGATGTGGATTGCAATATTGTAGAGGTGATGATTTCAATGTTTTAAAACTGTGAGTCCCTGCTGTTTTCAAACCTCTTTCAGAGAGACAGCCTGTTTGTTTTGCTTGAGGACAAGCAAAAGGGTAAGTCTGGGGGAGTTTGATATACCATGGATTTTACCCATTTTCAGCCATGGTATATATATGTTTTAAGCTTAATAACTATTATGTTTTAGAGTCTTTCAAGTTATTTATAGGTTCAGGAGTGTTTTGTAGTAAAGTGATGATTTTGGAGCATTTTGGAGATAATTGAAGATGACACCCGAGATGGACATCGACCAAGCCTTGAGGTCGACACGGAGCACTCACCGTCGATCGACATGCACCTTGCACCGTCGATCGACATGAAGCCACGCGAAGACCACATTTGGTCCAGCCGACTTGAAGCCCAAGACTTCACCAAATTACGGAATTATCCCTGACGAGTTTTAACCTAATACTAAATACTCTGCCAAAGTTTTTAGGCAAGAGAGAGAGCTTTATTGTATTCATACTTTTCACAGAAAATAGGGAGGGATTGAGAGTTGGAGAGAAGATCCAAAGAGATTTGTGATTGGAATTCCATTGATTTTATTCTATCTATTTATGCTTTCTTTTTACCTTGCTTGTGCTATGTGTTACTTGGCTATGTCTGAGTAATCTACTTGTTAGATTTAGGGTTCAAATAGGTTGAAGGGGTTAGCCCCAACTATAGATTGCTAGTTGTGATATTCATCAACTAGGTTGTTCTTAAAGCTTTATTCTAGATTAGCTAACTAGAATATTGATCTTAGGAGTTTGGTAGATTTAAGCATCCTTAAAGTACTGTCCTGAGCTAACCTGTTGAGCTAAGATTGCTAGAAGAAAACGAGAGTCGATCAAGGAAGATTAGTGGGCATTATCAACTCGTGCCAAGGCTTAGCTAGAAGCCGTCGATCGATATCCCAACTGGACAATCGATCGACGTTGCGAAGTTGTATTGATCGATATCTCTAAAGGATCATCGATCGAGACTTTCTTGTGATCAACATACGACGGTTGAGATCCAAGATCTAGTTAATTAACCAGTGAGATATCACTGTTGTTAAGCGATTGAGCTCTATTTTATCATGCAAGCAACTGTCAAGCATCTATAGCATTATAATCTCTGATTCCTGAATAGAAACCCTAAGTTTAGCGCTTGTTTAATTAAAGTCTCCACCGCTTCATTTTCTGATAGTAGAGCAACTGCCTTGCTCAATTAGGATTTTATTGATATTTCACATTTAAAACTGCAACTACCTAGAATTAATAGTCTGATTAGATTTAATTGGTTCCCTAGCTCCTTGTGGATTCGATCCCTAAGTAGTACATCTGAACCTTTTATTTGAGAGAGTAATTGGTCAGTATTTAGGGTAATTTGACTGCATATCAATTTGAAATCATACAAATATAAAAATAATTATACCAAGTTTATTTCAAGGGAATTCAAATTTTAAAAACATTTACACATTATTTCTTTCATGATTATAAATTAGTCTACGTCCAAGCTAGATCATTTAAAATATAATATAATTTGATAAAATAATTAAATTAAAATTTTAAAATACTATATTTATAGTTTAATAATATCACAAATAATAATAATTATTTCTAATTTAACAGGAAAATGATGTTTTAGAATATATTTATTTCAGTTCATACTTATAACTGGAAAGAAATATTAGTTAAATTCTAGTGTTTTGCTGGCTATGTTTTGTAACTTATTATATCTTTTTTGAACTCTACTTAATAACAAAATCATTTGTTAGAAGTTTTTCTCATACTATTTTAAAATGTTGTTTTAAAATATTAATTTTATAAATTAATAAAATAATATACTTATAGCATATTTTTACTTTAGTTACATACCACTTCATATAAAATAATTTATTGGAGGAAGTTAAGGCGAAGTAAAACATAACTAAAAATTGAAGAACTAAAATAATCTTTATTTTATCCTCTACTGAAAGTTATTTTAATATATATTCACCATTTTTTGTTATTGTTATTTAAAATTATAGGTTTAACTAACTAATAAGAAAATTTTCATTTTTAATCATGTAATTATTTTACATTTAGAATTGCAGTTGAGATTCAAATCATAAATTTATTTCTATAATATACATTTGTTTTTAAATACATTTTACTCATTTTCTTTGAAATCTATTTTTTTTAATTATGCAAAAAGTAAACTTAACTATCATTTTTGTTCAAGTTGATAACTTACCACATTAATATTTAAATATTTACATATTGTTTTTTTTTTAAATCATCAAATAAACCATATTATCCAAAATAATTAAGACTTTTATAACAAATATTATTGTTTAGTTTTCAAGGTATAATTAGTGATTAAATTATTTTTTGATTTCCTTTTGTGATATAAGTTTTTTACACTGGTTATGTATCTATATATATAATTATGGTTATAGACTTACTGTAATGTTTTACAATTATACTAAACTATGATTAGGATTAGAAATGGCAGAGAACAATATAATAACTTTGGGATGACTTAACAATTCTAGAACCAGACATGAAGACTTGGACCACCTTTTTGAGGATCCATAAGCAAATTAAAAGAGATGAGCCCGTATATAACATGTAAAGTCACTTCAATGAGGAGGTTAAAAAACACTTTGTAAGCACATGTGAGAAATGGAGAGCAAACAATATCCAACAATAAATAGAGATGACTTTACATGACTAGAAAGTACATGTGTTTGAGTAAAGAAATAAGACTTGAAAGAACCCTATGAACCGTCTAGTAATAGAGATGACTAAACAGTGGTTGGCAGGTACACTCGGTTAGCTTATAGGGAACATAAGCACATGACCAAAATAATTTAATTATACAATAGTCAGTCCAGTAAGTGAAGGGTCATGTATTATTGTCACCAAATAAATTCGGCTAACCTATAATAAAGCACACACAAATCATTAAATAGAACATGAGAATCACAATCATTTCCTAGAAGTTAACTGAGTGTACCTACCAACCAGCATCTTTTACTGTTAAGATATTGTTTGAATAAGTCACTGAGAAGCCATACCTGCGAGAAGGTTAACTCGTGCTGCTGCTGTTGCTGTACCTTTTTGGCTCCCACACATTTATAGTTGCTTTAGCTCCACAGTAATTATCTCCTTCCACATAAGCTATGGCATGCTACAGTTCAACAAACCAAAACAAATAACACATCTCAGATCAAGAAACCAACAAAAAGAAAAAAGAGAAACTTTGACTCATTGACCACTTTAGTTCATGAGGTATCCTCATATTTAGGAAACAGGAAGTTCTATGCTTCTTTTTGTATTATCTTTTGAATGAACTTTCTCTCAAGATATTTGAGGAGGAGAAAGGAGAAGATTCCTAAACATCTGAACTTTCTCTCAAGATATCATCTTCCTTTGTCCTCCTCATGGGGAATGGTTCCTTCGGCTCATTTACCATATCTATGCCATAATTGAAGGATATGTATGTCCTATTTCTGACTTCGTAAAGACACTTTGTTGTTATCAAAGAGTCCCTCAGGATGGTAATTATGCTTCATCTAAAGAAGGAAGTGCAAGTAAACTAAACTAAACTAAACTAAACTAAACATCAGCACTTAAAACATAAAACACAAAGCCCAAATAAAATCTAAGTGAACGATTATCTATGTACCTGAATCTTGTGATCTCTAAGTAATGTATGATCAAAAGCTGTTTGCTTTGTGATAGGAACACATGCAATTACATCTCCTTCTGGGTTTGTTTATCACACCCAAATGTTATAAACTTTCGTTAGCTAAATCTCTTTTTAAAAAAAAATCTCGACAAAATTTAAACTTCTTGTTCAATTAGAACAAAATAAACAAAACCAAAAGGTCAAAGAAATATAAACCGGATTATGATACTTACCAAAACCAGCCAATGCAGAAAATACTCAAAAAGAAGAAGATAATAGATTTATCTTACCTCAAAGCTCTTGACAGCAGGTTTGTTCAGCCTGTTCAAATGCTTCTTCATTTCAAACTTCTGCTTAGATATGCTGGACCTTGAGGCGTAGGATAGTGAGACGGACATCCACAACCATAAACACATTAAGGAACTTCAAGCTTGCTTCTACCTGCACGCTGGCATGATTTAAGATAAACAAAATTTTCTGGGGAATAATTTTGATAATGAATACATGAACAAATTGATCTCCGTGAACGAACTATTAGGGTTGAAAGTTTGATAATCAAAACATGATCAACGCAAGAAGGATAAAAAATAAAATAAAAATTACATAGTGAAGCCGGAATAATCTTTTAGTAAATTTCACGGGGTCAAGCATAGCTTTTATAGTTGAAGTTTCTGGTGAAGGCAGTAAATGAGGAAGAATTGAAGGATAGATCGACAATGTTTGATGACTGCGTTGAAAATGACACTTCGCTTTAGCCTAACCACAAAATCTTTCCAGTTTCTCGCAATCGGGAAGTTGAAGAGAATCATCGATTAGCATTTCGGTGAAGTATTTTCTGGAGACGGCGAAGTAAGGCTGGGAAAAAAAACTCTGATCCGAAAAACCGAACCCGATCCAAAAAGTAGTACCAAACTCGAACCAAAATTCATTAAATGTCCGTACGGATTCAAAATTTTGGTATTTTTAGAACCGAAACCGAACCCGACCCGAACCAAAGTATTTCGGGTACCCGAATGTATCTGAAATAGATTTATATACCTAAATATATTAATTATTTTTATATTTAATGTATATAAAAATATCCAAAATATGTCAGATACTTTAAAGTTTTCAAAAATACTTGAAAATATATACAAATAGTCAACAGTAAATGTCTAAAATAGCTAAAGTATACATAAAACACCAAAAATACTTGCACAATCTATGGATTCTCTATCCAAATGTTCAAGCTAAACTAACTTTCATGTTAAGTTTAGGTATTTTGTTATATGTTATTCAAATTTTTTTGTAATATATTATTTTATTTGTAGATTTTGAGAAATTTAATGTATATAGTGAATTTTAAAATTTTTAAAATAATTTAAATGGGTTATCCGAACCCAAACCTAACCCGCAAAGATCTGAACCGAACCTAGACCGAAATTTAGGAATACCCGAATGGGGTTGAAATCTTTGACACCGAGAACCCGAAACCTGAATAGACCCAAACTGAACCCGAACAGGTACCCGGACGCCCACACCAGACCCAAATCTTGCCATAATGGCATCACTACAATATTCATAACACTTCCCTTTGATGTCCATTATGCACGTAATATGCTGCCTCGTTAAAAACATCACCAAGAAAACCCAATAGGAAAAACTAAGGTTAAGGGAAAAAGAGTGCAACGCATAATGACTTCCCATCATGTATACATACGTCGAGATATTTGAGACAATGTAGTCTGATAAGATGAATGAGCTTCTTGAAAATAGCAGAGGTAGCGCCTTGGTGAATGAAACAGTCAAATTTTCACTTGAACGAAATTGTAGGACACGAACTTCGCAATTCTTCCGTAGTGCATGAGTCTTCAAATGATTTGATCATTTTCTTGTATTCTCTTTATTTCAAAGACTTTAGAACATTGGTATACTATTCATATGAATTCTAGTATTCCCCTTGTCTACCATTTGTGTGTTCTTTGTTGCCTCGTTAAAACCTTGTCATGGAAAAACTCAGTGGGATAAAAACCATGATAAGGAAAAAGAGTACAACCACAAATACAATCATATTTCTTCCTCTTGAAGCAATATCTTCAGAATATGCATTCCAATCAAATAAATCTCTTTTGAAGATTTGAGTATATCATAATAACTCTTTCCATTAGAGTATTCAAGGTTTATAGACTTCTGGTCCACAATTCTCATTTGATATAGACAATAATTTCTTGGTCTATTTGGACTTCAAAACAAATTCCTTACATACAGTCGTTTAGACATTCTTCTCGTACATAAGAGACATTCATTCATAACTATAAAAGTTACTATTATGGCTTTATTTCTTGTCATACGAAATTACAACATTCAGTTATGAAAGAGATTAGTAACTTGCTCAAATAACACTCTAAATATGGTACTTCAGGACCGAACATATATGAGCATCTTAAATAAAATCCTTTAAGGATCTTTACAATAACATCTCATTTTTAGATCTCTTGTTTGGAATATATAAAGACAATATGGTATTGTCGAGAGTTTTCTTCCGAAATTCAATTTTTCTATAACTCGTCATTAGTTTTGTTTATATTCAAATCAATGATTCTATTGATCTATATACTCTTGATAAATACAAAGAGTGTATTAATTAACTTCTAATATTTTATATATCCCATAAAACATATTTTCATCGAATAGTTAGAGTTTCCGGGAACATGATTTTGATATCATCAATCCTTCATGGATTATGACTTTCAGGGATTATCATTTTTCAGTGGGTCGTATAATTCAAGTTTTTCCTTTATTGCCAGATTTATAAGGAACTTGAAAGTGGTTGCATCTACCACATGAGACTGTGTCTCTTCACAATCAATTTCATATTGATCGTTCTTTGGTGCAACATCTCATGTATATCCCACTAGTTTTACACATGTTAGTTTATGGACTACTGGTCCAAATAATCTCTAACTCATAAAAGTTTATATCTTTGTCTATTGTTTCTTTATGATTTGGCCAATCACTTCTTTGTGTACACTTTTCAATAGATGGTTCATGATCCTCATTCTCATCAACTGCTACATTGCATGCATAAGTATTCACGACGTCGATTTGATATGGTTCCATTTTGTTCTAGACATGACATAGCTATTTGAGATTTTTTATTCTCAGGTACCTGAATTTCTTTCTTGTCATGTTTTCTATCTCTTCTTGAGATCCTTAATATTTTATTACTCGATTCTGCCATTCTCATTCATACTCCCTTTCTTTTCTGAGGATTATAAGTATGGAACCATTAGGTCTATCACGCTTCGGGCGGTCTTTACACTCATTAGCAGTTTGATATTGTCCTTCTAGGACATCCATTTTAACTGGAGCATTTACAGCTGGTACTTGTGACTTAATCACTTTCTTAGGGTCAATAAACGAGTCTGGCAACTCATACGCTAATCTTTGTAATAAAACTATCTCCATACATTCATTTTGGACTTTTATTCACGCTCTTTAATCCGAGGATCAATGATAATTTATTTCAACTTATTCACTCCCCAGCTGTTTATTTTCTCCCCCTAATATTGGATAGACTAACTTTGAGTCTATTACGTAAATCTTATAAAGTCTTCTAGATTTTATCATCAATGGAGATTATATCCAACATATTCCTAACATCCTTTGAGATCGCATCTTTTAGCGGTGTGGTGGAGTAACAATAACTTATCCAAATTTTCTAGATGGAAATCTTTGGTTCCTGACCCAAAACTAATTTTTAGGAGAGTTCTTAATTACTCTTTGGCATTATGTGAATCAATGCTGATACATCTTACGTGATGAACATTAGCTAAAAGATGTTCATCACTTGCATAAAATAATAATCAAAGTTTGTGAATTCACCAGTATTACTAATTAGACTTCGTAAATACCAGGTTGCTGATTTATGACAAGGATACATACGACCTTTTTGTCGATGCATTAATTATAACATATGGTGGATGATTGTTAGGGTCAAAACGGTTTATCTTGGAATCGGAGGCTAAGATTATTTCCTATTCACGGATTCTCCGCGAAAACATTCACCGAAAGAAAGATCGAAGGACTAACGAAGCAGCCCGAGCATAAAAAGCCACTCGCCGGGCCAGCTCGACCCGGATTTGTACTCGCCGGTGAGCTCTCGACCGCACGCTGGTCAGCTCGCCGCAGACGCTGGTCAGCTCAGCACGCTGGTCAGCTCCCGGCGGGTGTATCGCCCGGCGAAGTTCGACCAGCACGCTGGTCAGCTCGGCCGGGCGAGCTCAACCCCAGCATGTATCGCCTCGCCGAAAGTATGACCGCTCATCACCGCGAAGCCTAACCCCGGCATGGGGTACACCGCCGAGCTAGACGACGTTGCCAGCTCGCCGGCGAGCTCAACCCCGCATGGGTGTATCGCCCGGCTTCGCCAGCACGCTGGTCAGCTCGCCAGCGAAGCTCAGCCCCAGCATGGACGCATCGCCGCGCAGTATGACCGTCATGCGGTCAGCTCGCCGGCGAAGCTCAACCCATTTCGCCGCAAACTCGACCAGCACGCGGGTCAGCTCGCCGCGAGCTCGACCGGCGCGGTGTACTGCCCGGCGAGCTCGACCAGCACGCTGGTCAGCTCGCCGGCGAGCTCAGCCCCAGCATGGGCGCATAGCCCGCGAGTATGATCGTCATCGGGTCAGCTCGCCAGCGAGCTCAACCCTGGTATGGGTTTATCGCCGGGCCAGCTCGACCAGAACGCTGGTCAGCTCGGCCGAAGCTCAACCCCGGGTGTATCCGCCCAGCTCGACCAGCAAGCGGGTGAGCTCACGGCGAAGCTCAGCCCCAGCATGGGCGTACTTCCGGGCGCAGTATGACCGTCATGCTGGTCAGTCGCCGGGCGAGCTCAACCCCTCGATGGGTGTACGCTGGGCGAGCTCGAAACGCTGGTCAGCTCCCGGCCGAAGCTCAATTCGCATGGTGTGCTCGTCGGGCAAGCTCGACCAGCACGCGGGTCAGCTTGACCGACGAGCTGACCTGATCCCGGCCTGTCCGACTTACTTCAACTCCTGTATCTTCCGTATAGCTGTGGCGTCCGACCATCGGGACCACATACTTCTCCCTTCGTTTCGATAAAAGTTAGTCTCGAAATTTTACGACTAAAACCGCGAAAATCGTATAAATGCCCAAAGGCCTAAAAGCGGTCCGCAAGGATCCAAACTTGTCTAGAGGCCCACCTACGATTTCAGAGGGGATCCAAGCCCATAGGAATTATGATGGTTTATCCTAACTCTCGGAAGTAGGATAAATGTTAAGTTTTCGAAGATAAATGTCAGGATTCGAGGATAATTACGAAGATCGACGGAAAATGGAATATTCCCAAAAAAGAGATAAACTTGGGCCCGAAGGCAAAGGAATAAACGAGCCACCGACCTAAAGCAACTATATAAGGAGAGCTGGAGCAGAAGAAAAAGGATCCCGAGATTTTAGACTTAGAGAACTCCTACTAGCTTAGAGAACTTAGGACTTAGGTGGTTATACTAGCACGGCAAGGCTTAGGACGTTTGGGCCACCTCTTGTTCTTTTGTTCCGATAGTTAGTATATCTCTACTCCTCTCGGAGAAATCTTGTTCTCATACCATTCGATTAATAAACGCCTCCTAGAGACCATTTGTTTCCATCTTGCTGTCTATCTTTTTATCGTTATAAAGTGATTACGCAGAGAATTTGGATCTTCAGGGAAAATCAGGTTTACTCGGTTTTCCTCCGTTTTTATCTATTAAAATCGACGGTGTGAATTTCGGTTCCCACAGTTTGGCGCTAGAAGGAAGGGGGGGGGACGAATTCTCTAACTCGAAAATCACTAAACGATAAAGGATACATATGTTCGATTCAGCAGCTAGCGATGTCGTCTCCTTCAAGGACCGGGAAACAGCCGACCAGGCCAAACCCCATAACGATCTCCTTTTTGTCGAGCTGACAATCCAGGACATCGACGTAGAAAGAGTGTTGGTCGACACCGGATGCTTGGCCAATATTATCTAAAAAAGCACCCTCTAGAGAATGGAGATCGACCTGTGCGCCGTCACAGAAGAACCCAGCCCAATATTCGGACTCTCGGGAGATGCTACTATGACCCTCGGCTCGATCAACCTCGTGGTTAGATCTGGGAGCGTCGTCAAAGTCACGGAATTCTTAGTCGTCGACCGTCCAACATCGTACAATGCGATCATCAGAACTCCATGGCTGAATTCCATGCGAGCGATCCCCTCAACGTTCCATCTGTGCCTTAAGTTTCCAACCCCTCGTGGAGTCGAAACAATACAAGGAGATCGCAGGATGGCGCAAGTATGTTTCACTGCTGAGCTGAAAAGAAAGAACTCAGCAGTCGAAGCTTCCCGCAACAAGAAAATAAAGCTGACTCCCGATCAGAGCACCCGAGAACAAGACTCGGACGTCTTCTGGCGATCTCAGAGGGTCGAAGCTCTAGATGGAAAGCGCGAACCAACTTGTGAACCGGTGATCTCGGTCTGCCTAGATGAATCATTCCCGGAACGGTGCGTCGAGATCGGGGCCAACCTCCGCGAGCCTTTGAGAACAAGGATCATAGCCTGTCTTAAAAAGAACCTCAGTACGTTCGCGTGGACCGCGGAGGATATGCCAGGGATCGACATCGGCATAACTTTACCACGAGCTCAATATTGACCCGACCTACAAACCCGTCAAGCAAAAAAGACGGAAACTAGGACCAGAGTGTGCCACCGCGGTAAACGAGGAAGTCGAAAAACTCCTTAAAGTGGGATCAATAACGGAAGTCAGGTACCCGGACTGGCTCGCCAACCCCGTCGTGGTTAAAAAGAAAAACGGCAAGTGGCGAGTCTGCGTTGACTTCACCGATCTCAACAAGGCCTGCCCAAAAGATTGCTTTCCACTTCCGCACATCGACCGATTGGTCGAAGCGACAGCAGGAAACAAACTTTTATCGTTTATGGACGCCTTCTCCGGGTACAACCAAATCATGATGAGCCCGGATGATCGTGAGAAGACCGCATTCATCACCGACCGCGGAACGTATTGTTACAAAGTGATTCCTTTTGGCCTCAAGAACGCAAGCGCTACTTATCAGCGACTCGTCAATCGAATGTTTTCCGAACAACTCGGAAAAACTATGGAGGTGTACATCGATGACATGCTCGTAAAATCCCTTGACGAACATGATCACGTATCCCATTTGGAAGAGTGCTTCGCAAGGTTGAATTTACACAACATGAAATTAAACCCGGCTAAGTGTAGGTTCGCCGTGGCATCGGGAGAGTTTCTCGGTTACCTCGTCACGTGTTGCGGAATCGAGGCTAACCCCAAACAGATAAACGCGTTAATAAAAATGGCCTCGCCAAAGACAAAACGGGAAGTCCAAGGCTAACCGGAAGAGTCGCAGCCTTAAACCGTTTTATCTCACGCTCAACGGACAAGTGCCTTCCTTTCTACGAGACATTGAAAGGAAATAAGAAATTCGAATGGTCCGAGGAATGCAAAAAAGCTTTCCAACAGCTAATGCGTTACCTGGCCACTCCTCCCGTCCTCGCAAAACCAGTAGAGGGAGAACCCTTGTTCCTGTACATCGCGTCTCGCGACAGCGTAAGCAGCGTTTTGATTAGAAAGAACGGCGGTGAGCAAAACCAATCTTCTACATAAGCAAAGCGTTACTGGGCGCTGAGACCGGTATCCCCTGATGGAGAAACTAGCATTTTAGTTGTGACATCGGGAAATCGGCCGTACTCCGTCGCATACTATAATAATCCTCACCACCTTCCCCTGCGAACAATCTTGCACAGTCTGAGTCAGTCAGAGCGACTGTAAAATGTCGAACTAAGCGAGTCACGGCGTAGAGTACGCCCAGAACCTGCGCCAAAATCTCAAGTACTAGCGGACTTCTTGGTAGAATTGCCCATGGGGATGTTGGGGTCGAATCGGATATGACAATGTTGACTTCCAAATGTCCGTAAAATTAACATAAGATTTTTCGTTCTCGAAACTTATCTGAGAAGAACTTGCGGTAAAATCTTGTTTTAAAGAATTCAAACAACGATTTCTTAAAACAACGACACAATTCTATCATTGGTCCAAGCGTCCGTAAACAACATCTCAAGCATCATATCATTGCGACAGTCTGGGGCTTGACGATGGGTTCTCACAACAAAGTTTTCAGTCAAAGGCTACTTCGGTCGCGATGGCGACCGAGTCTACAAACAAGAGCTTGGTTGCTATAGCGATCGAATCGCAAAACGAAGCTCGGTCGCTATAGCGACCGAGCTTCGAGCTCCGGATAGAGCTCGGTCGCTATAGCGACCAAACATGGATGCATCCCGATCCTTCCGTAGCTTCCGAAGTCTTCCGAAATGACGATACGACGTAAAAATATGCAGTCTTGACAATCCTCATTACAACCTTCCGCAAACCACAGCTTAACCATTTATTGATTTCCAATCAAATGGAATCCTTGGTCTGGTTTTACGATAAAACCGCGGAAATTATCTTTATCAAAGAAACCGTAATAAACGTCCCGAATCAAAAGACGGTCCAAGGAGTCCTAAAACTTGATTCAAGGCCCACTTACGATTTCTTAAAACCCATAAACGCTATGACGGTTATGCTTGGTGCGATAAACATCAAATTCCGCGGATAAATGGAAAGTTTCCGCAGATAACCATGAAGATCGAAAAAATGGAATATCTCCATTTTTTGGACTATGACGGCTTAAGGGCAAAAGAGGAAGGCGTAAACCGACCTAGAAGGGAGTATATAAGGAGTTCAAGACGAGAGGCATAGGGAGAGAACTTTTTCACAGCAAACTTAGCACTTAGAGCAATTTAGGCATTTTTTCGTTCGATCTGCGACTCAATTAGGTTTAGCCGCCTTCGGGTATTAGACTAGAAATCTCGCCGACAGCTCTCGTAGCCGAAGCATCTTACCTTGTTGTTACGCTCAAACGCGAATTCGGAAATAAGATCTTTCTTTGCTCTTTTTACGATTCCTTATTATTATTCTCGTTTTATTTCATGTTCTGATTGCTTGGCGTGTGGTTTCTCAAATATCCGGGACCTCGGGGAAATTAGGGTTTTCCTACTTTCCTTATTTATACGATATATAGATGGTGCGATATTTGGTTCCCACAGTTTGGCGCTAGAAAGAGGGGGGGGGGGGTACGGATCAATCTTATTCATAGCCAGCAAACGCTCAACCAGACATGACAATTGACGACACGACGGACTTGCAGACTCCTCTCAACGGAGTAAACAAGGACGCTCTGAACACTCCAGCAGCGGATGTATCTGCGGCCAACGCACCTGCTAACGCCGAGACGCTGGACGAGTTCAAAAAGATGCTCTTTGCCTACGAAAAGAGGTCGGAAGAGCAGGATAAACTCGTGGGAACCTTGACCAAACAGGTTCAAACCCTAACGGCAAGGACCCACGCAGTCCTCCCTCGTGGAGCTACGAAGCTCCACGGAAGGAGGCCTCGAGTTACCGCGTGATAGGCCTGGAACTGCAAGAACGCCCCTCCGACAAAACCCTAGCGAAACATCCTGTCGAGAAAAGCAACTTGAAAATCCTCTGCCGTCCGAAAAGGACACCGAGGTGGATGAAGTCGAGCACATCGACTTGGAGCCCAGCGAAGACTCGAGGAAGATGCCACGCCCATCCAAGAAGAACCAGGAGCCGATCGCTCGGAAGATTCCTGTTCGACAAGCCCATGACGGAAGAAGAGGAAAACCTCTACTGGGTCGAACAGAGGAGCTGGCTGAAAAGAAAACCGAGATTACTCACAGCAAACGCCGACAAGCTCGGAAAGCCGCTGAGGAGAGAATCCGGATATTCGCGATCTCCGCGATTACATCACCAAAACCGCTGCGGAAAGTAAGGGCTGTGAAATCACAGATCCATCACGCCACAAGTGCTGCCCCAGAAATCGACAGATTGCTCGAGGGAGCTCGTGAAGACGCTTTCACCAAGACGCATCTCCGACCAAGGTGTCTAATCCATGGACGCCAAAGTACCGATTTACAACGGTACGACCGATCCTAAAGTGCATCTCCAGGCATTCCATATCACTATGGGAAGGGCTAGATTCAAAGTAGGCGAAAGAGACGCAGGCTATTGCCGTATGTTCGTCGAAAATCTGGAGGGAGCGGCGCTCGAGTGGTTCGCTCGCTTAAAGCAAAACTCCATCGGAAGTTTCCGCCAGCTCGCATCGGAATATCTCAAACAGTACTCTATGTTCATAGATAGAGAAACTTCTGATGTCGACCTCTGGAGTCTGTCCCAGAGAGAGGACGAGCCCCTCCGAGAGTTCATGGGTCGGTTCAAACTGATCATGTCAAGGTCAGCGGAATCAGCGACAAAAGTCGTGAGACGCTTAGGAAGACGCCGGTACAGGTCGAATTCGAAGTGGATAACACTCGAAAAACCTCGCACGATCCAATACGCTCTCCACAAAACCTCGGACTACATAATGATCGAAGAAGAAATGGAAGTCATGTCGCAGAAACATAAGCCGACGAGGAATTCTTCGAAAGATGCAGATCCGAAATCGAAAAAGAAGACCTCTCGTAACGAAAAGTACGTCCACCACGAGGGAGAAGAGCTCCAGGCGCACACAACTACGCCATCAAGTCGGAGCAGGGCAAAGCCGGGAACACGGACTCGCGAATCAAAATTACGATTTAAAACGCCTACCGCGAAGTTCCATCAGACAACGGGCCACCCAACGCACCAACTGTAAAGTCCTCGGGCGACTGGCCGCCGGGCTGCTTTCTGGAGAACTCTCTGGAGTAATGTTGGGGTCAAAAACAGTTATCTCGAAATCTACGGCTAACGATCCTTCCAGACTCAAAGATTTCCCGCATCAACGACTAACGGGGAAAGATCGGCAACGGAAAACCCACGGCGGCAGAGAACCCCTGGCGCCAGCGGCACGCTGCCACGCTGAAATGGCTCATACCGGGCGGCACCTCGCCTGGCACCGCAGCATGCCACGCTGGCCGCCTGGCGCCGTGGCAAGCGCCACGCTGAAGCCGCCTGGCGCCGTGGCACGCTGCCACGCTGAAGTCGCCTGGCGCCGGTGGCAAGCGCCACGCTGAAGCCGGCTCATACCGGGCGGCACCTCGCCTGGCACCGCAGCATGCGCCACGCTGGCCGCCTGGCGCCGTGGCACGCTGCCACGCTGAAGCCGTCAAGGCCATGGCATCGCTCAAGAAGCCGCCCATGCCGGGCGTAAGTCCCCTAACGCCGGTCGACGGCTCTCGCCCTGGTCTCGGTCCCATCATGCTCGGTCCGATCCCATCTTGGTTTGTTTGATCGATCCTCGTGAGTTTGGTACGATCACGGCTATGGAATGAACATCTTCGATTCGTTGGAATCGCCCTCGATGTTTTAAGACAAAAACTAGAAGGATTGGATTTCGTAGAAGATATCGATAAAACAAAGATCGATTAACTTGAACATCGATCCTTTAGGCTATACGGTTTACTTTACGAGGAAGATAGTCTTTTCGAAATCGTGATAAAACGCTCAACGACTTAAGACAAGTCCACGGACATACTTTCGATTTTAAGAATTCAGGCCCAATCATGCTGTGACGGTGTATCCGATTTCCCGAACATCGGATAAACATCAAGTCACCAAAAATAGGAAAAACTCGAGGATAGTTACTTAAGATCGATTTAAAATGGAATACTTCCTAAGAGATAAACTTGGGCCCAAAGGCGAGGTCCATCATCCTAAGGCAAACCGACCTAGAGTGAGTATATAAGGAGAGGAAGAGCAGAGGAGAAGGGGATCGAAAATTAGACTTAGAGCATTCTGCTAGCTTAGAAGAATTAGGGCTTAGGTGGTTAGACTAGCGAACAAAGCTTAGGGCGTTTGGCTGCCTGCGACTCTCTATCTTTTCTTTGTCGCCAAATCTCTCGTCTTTGGAGAATCTTTGTACTCGTATCTTTTATCTAATAAAAGCGTTCCGGGCAAATATTTCAACTCTTATTTTATTGAACTTTCGATTTAGTGTGGCAGCGCAGAGAATCCGGACCTTCAGGAAAGTCGGGTTTACTTGGCTTTCCTCCGCAATATTATTTATCGGAAATTGACGGTGTAAATTTCGGTTCCCACAGTTTGGCTAGAAGGGCGGGGGCGGATTCTGTGGGAACGAAATTCACACCGTGATTTTAATGAATAAAAGCGGAGTAAAGCCAAGTTAACGAGTTTCCACGAAGGTCAGTTCTCTGCAACAGACAACGACAAGTGACCGAATAAATGCGGAAAAGGTTTTGTTAAGATTTGGGACTGGACCTTAATAAAGGCTTCCTACGTACCCCTTTCGAGGATCAAGTCGGACGTAGTTCAGTTTAGAAAGAGGTGAACAAGAGATCGAACCGTCTGGGCGGTTGATCTAGTATGGCGTTGTCATAGAAACAGGCATGTCGAAGATAGCGCCTAGGGTTTCTATGTGCGGAGCTCTGAAGTAAAATAATTGTCCGATCCTTCCGAGAGGAGCGGAGATTTGCGAGCAGAAAGCGGCCAGACGTTCTGGGGCCTGGTTCGTCTAGTATGAGCGTTGGTCATAGAAACGGGCATGTCGAAGATAATGCCTAGGGTTTCTATGTGCGGAGCTCTGAGTAAAAGTATAGTTAGATCCTTCCGAGGGGAACAGGGGTCTGCGGAGAAGATAAAACTAGAACAAGAGGCGGCCAGACATTCTAAGTCCTGCCTCGCTGGCCTAACCGCCTAAGTTCTAAGTTCTCTAAGCTAGCAGGAGTTCTCTAAGTCTAGATTCTAGGATTTTCGGATGTCCCTGTCCTCTGCTCTTGCTCTCCTTATATACTCACTCCTAGGTTGGTTTGCCTTAGGATGATGGACCTCGCCTTTGGGCCCAAGTTTATCTCTTCAGGAAGTATTCCATTTTCGTCGATCTTCGTAATTATCCCCGAGTTTTTCCCTATTTTTCGGGGACTTGATGTTTATCCGATGTTCGGGAAATCGGATAAACCGTCACAGCATGATTGGGCCTGAATTCTTAAAATCGTAAGTAAGTCCGTGGACTTTTCTTAAGTCGCTGAACGTTTTATACGATTAAAAGACTATCTTTCTCGTGAAAATAAACCAGATAGCCTAAAGGATCGATGTTCAAGTTAATCGATCTTTGTTTTATAACGATATCTTCTACGACAAATCCAATCCTTCTAGTTTTTGTCGTAAAACATCGAGGACGATTCCAACCGAATTGAAAGATGTTCATTCCGTAGCCGTGATCGCACCAAATTCATAAGGATCGATCCAAACAAGCCAAGATGGGATCAGACCGGCATGATGGGACCGGAGACCAGGACGAGGGCCGCCGACCGGCATGGGGCTTGCCGGCGCCAGGCGGCCAGCGTGGCAGCGTGCGCCAGCGCCAGGCCGGTGCCGCCGGCGCCAGGTCGGTGCCGCCGCGCCAGGCCGGTGCCGCCGGCGCCAGGCGGCCAGCGTGGCAGCGTGCGCCAGCGCCAGGCCGGTGCCGCCGGCGCCAGGCGCCCAGTGCCAGCATGGGCGTTTTGAAGATCTCGGCGAGGGCTTCGATTTGATATCTTGATCGTTTTTGGTTCCTCACGGTTTGAGAGAACGACCTCTTCAAGTTTCGAGGCAGATTCTTTGTGTTTAGGGTTTTGTGGTGATCGAATCTTGATGTCCTTGTCGCGAAGCGGACCGATCTTTCGAGGGGACTCTCAAATGCAGCGCCGTAGTCTTCGATCTTACTTTCAAAGTGTTTCCACGAAGAACCCATAAGTAAAAAATAATCATAGCCGTTGATTTGAGATAACGTTTTCGATCCCACCGAGAGTGGATATTCTAATTTGAAAATCTCGTATAACTTTTTTCAAATTATATGAGACTTTTGTTTCAAGAAATACTTTCAGAGACTTTCAGTCATTGATTCCGTCGTGACCAATTTTGACCCCAACAGTTAGCCCCAGCTCGTTAGAACCTTCGTGATGTTCTTGCGGCGATAAGATATGTCAGGTAAGATAGGCGGAATTAATGGTTGAAAACTCCGTTAAAATGGTAAGATTGGGGCTGCGCTTCGAAGGCTGCCTCGTTACCCTTGTTGTAGGGATCAAGCCTTCCGTAGTTAGTTTTGGAGTTTAAGACCCTTGTGATCTGTTTTCCAGCGAGACTTATATGGTCTGGTTATGTGTCATGAGAGACTTTCGAGCATGATGCTGTTGATGTATTTATTTTTCGATTATTTATGAACTTCAGTTTTTGAAGTATGAGAAAGAGGGTGTGAGTTGTCGTCTCATTCCTAGTTCCTGATGATCACCGTACCTATTGTTTGCATAAAGCGAGATTTTCAGCGGTTTATCGATTCTGTGAAAAGTTAGTGAAGCGAATAGGCTTAAGTGAAGAGACAAATTTTTGGATCTCGTATACCATACTATGTCTGTGAG
This sequence comes from Brassica carinata, assembly GCA_016771965.1. Classification (NCBI taxonomy): domain Eukaryota; kingdom Viridiplantae; phylum Streptophyta; class Magnoliopsida; order Brassicales; family Brassicaceae; genus Brassica; species Brassica carinata. The sequence goes on along the minus strand of CM028687.1, from coordinate 7,743,669 downwards.
ATGTCAAGATCCAGCGTGGCTGGGTTTAGGGCAAGACCTAGGTTTACTCTCGGACTGAGGCTTTCGCGAGGACAAATCGGCTTCGTTTTGCCTGTTTGCGATTTTAACCAGACTTCGTGCCGTTTGAAATCGCGAATTGTTGTCGGCTTATATGATTTTTCTGGTGAGTCGAGCTACTTCCTTTACGAAGAGCTAAACCAAAATTTGGATTTCTTGTATGGCTATGTTTATCCTTGTCGGATGCAAGAGAGCCTACCCGAAGAGGCTATTTGTCTGTTTAGGGCGTCGAGTTAGTTTGTTGTGATCAGCAACAACGAAAATGATGCCAGTTTAGAGGCATGCTACCGCTTAGAGGTGTGTTTGTATGTTTTGAGTTCTGAGACGAGGATTTCGCCTGGAACGCTTGAGGAAAAGAATGTCCTTGCGTTAGCGTCGCAGTTAGAGATCGAAGAGTTTTCCTGCGCATTTTAAGTGGTTGAAATGATGGCGGGCTTGGAGATGTTTTGCGAATGTTAGCAGCCAGAAACTGTTGTTTCGATTTGGGCCTTAGGACCAAGGGTCGCGTAAGTTTGACCCAGGAGAAGCGCCTACATTCACAGTGCTTCGCGGAAGTGTTGGCCTTCCGGGATTTGATTGTATATATTAAGGATGACTCATATAACTCTTGGAGCCTTGTCACGAAAGTGTTTCTTTTCATGCCGCGGTTTACGGGCGATAGAACTTAATCGATTGACGATAAGTTTAAATCTTCCGCTAACCATATGGTTGTTAGGGCTGAGTTTTGGTATGAAGAGTTTTTCAGATGATTTCGATTCTGGGTTATATGACAAATTGCTTGCGTAATAGTCACTTGGCGCTCTATGAACAAATCGTGGATTGTTGTTTTAGCCGTTAAGTGATTGGCGGTGGTCGCTCAGTAGCTTTGGATTGGCATGGAGGCTAGATTCAGCCGTATCGCCAATGAAGTTGTTGGTAAACGATCAGACCATGACCCTTATTAAGGTCATGTTAGTTTACGATTGTCCTTAATGGGGATGCCAATTCAAGTCCGGCTTTACGGAATTGTGAAGTTCGAGGGCCAAATAGCGCTTTAGATAGACATGCCAAGCATAGCAAAGTTTTCTGAATTATGGCTGATGGCTGATCTTCCACTTTAGATCTCAGTTATTCGATGAATGGTTCGTATAAATTTTTTTTTTTGTTGCATGAAAATCGTTTCATTTTTATCCGAGGGGGACAAAGTTTAAGGATCGACGAGGACACGCGCGGTTCGCTCATGGATTATTTCTTGCTTTCGGACGTAACGCGGGGAGTGAAAGCAGGAACCAGAAACCTTGTGGAGCTTAAAACTGTCTATGTCAGTTACCCGCTGGACCCATTATGTTTATTTTACTTAAAGTTGCTTTGTATGAATTGACTCGACCATACAGAGGATTTTTCGTAAAAGTGATGTAAGGGGTTTTCGCAAAGGTAAACGGAGAGCGCTTTCACAAATTACTTGCGATATTAGCGACCACGGATTATGTTTTCCTCATTCACTTTTGCGCGCATCGCGAATCGCTTTTGCATGAGACCGATCATGTTTTTCCATAGGCTGTTTTGTTTTAAAATGTTCTTGTTATCTGAAAGTAATGGATGACGGTTTCATGGAGATAGAAAATCGCAGATTGTTAAAGTAGCGATGTTTCCGCTGATTACACGGAGATGTTTCCGCTATGATTTCGACCTTTGATCTAAAGCTGCTTCAACTACTTATGGAGTTTTATCAAGGTTATTTCGTTATTTTGTAGTTCACAGTCGCATATTAGTCTGACGCTGGTACACGCTTCTAGTCGAAGCCATAGAGAGGTGACATAGAGTTTTCAGGACTATGTTTGTAAATTGGGCTATGCCGCTAGCGCTTTTAAGACTAATCTTATTGCTGCGAGTTTGCTTTGTCAAAGCGTTGTCTTGATGCTGAAGCAAAAGTTTTAGAAGATGGGATCATACGGGTATAGTATGCATCTACTTCCTTATTCTTTTACTTAAAGAAAACGGGTTAGCCGTTCTTCGGCTTGTGTACGCTTTTTCTTTCTTTTAGGAAGCGGTATGAGTATGCTTTAGAACGCTATGGCTTATCGCCGGTTTCGAGAGACTAGATCGGTTTGCATGTTCTGCCTGGACAATCAAGGAACGATGGAACGAGACTGGAAATATTTCCTAAGACTTAGCTTGCTAGACTATCCACCTAGGTCCTAAGTTCCCTCAATTCTACGGCAGTTTTCAAGACGTTTTTGTTCCTGTCCTACGAAGAATTAAAACCTTTACAAAAAATTTCGAGAAAATAGTCTTTTGAAGGTTTCGGCATTTCCGAAGGAATCCCATTTCCTCATATAGTCGAGATTATTGGTGTTTAGAATAACCGTGATCGTTTAATACGATGAATCAAAATCTGTTCATCATTCGAACCTTTTATGGTCTTCCGAGATTTCTCGAGTATCGGGATCGAGATGGACTTGGATTCGTAGACTTCCCGTCTTCGAGGGTTTGAGTAATGAGGCTTCAACTTTGATTCTAGAATATGAGCTTTGTTAAACAATCGAAGGCTTTTGCGAAGAATCGCCGTGTTTCTAACAATCCAACATGGGTTTAAGGGACCAAGATGTTGCCGCTGCCGAGATCACGCAGACGATTGCACGGATGGGCGCCAGGACCCTTGCCGCCGGCGCCAGACGGGAAACGACGGGCCTGCCGCCGGCGCCAGACGGGAAACGACGGGCCTGCCGCCGGCGCCAGACGGGAGAGGACGAGCCTGCCGCCGGCGCCAGGCGCGGGCGTGGTCGGTTCGCCGCCAGCCAGCGCTTCTGTCCGCCTGCGGTGGTCCCGTGATCCGCCGATGTTGTTGTTGTTTCGCCTTCGCCGATCCCGGCTCAATGGACTCAAATATCGAAGTTACAAAAACTCAGGCAAAGATGCATGGTACTGAGACAGGACCGGTCTCGCCCTATGACGGACAGAGAAATCCTTCTCATGGGCGAGGTGGTCGACAGCGACATTGTTTTTCAGAAAATCTCAACGGAAGTCCGATTGAGACTAAACGAAAACCATCTTGACCTATACTCAAAGGAGAGTAAAGTGGGGTTTCCGCGAAGCAGGTGGCCATGGGCGAGGTGACCTTGGTGATGGTTGTTCTCGTCCACGGGCGAGGTGGCCAGAGAGTGATTTTGTTCCCTTCGTAAAATCTCAACGGAAACTCCATTTGAGACGAACGAAAGCCACTTTGATCTAGACTCAAAGCGATAACGAAGGTGACTTCGCCTGTATGCAGGTAGCCATGTCGGAGGGTAAGGTGACCTCGGTAATGTTTGTCCTGCTTCACGGCGAGGTGGCGGACAGTGACTGTGTTCTTTCAGAAAATCTCAACGGATGCCCGACAGATGAAACGAAGCCATTTTGACCTAGACACGGAGAACAAAGTGGGCTCTTACTAAAGCGGACTGGGAAGACTGATCTTACCCTATGGCAAGTCGTCCTAGTAAGATCAAGCTCCAACCTCATTTACGTTTTCCGTTTGTTCCTCGAGAGTTGTTTGTAAGTATGGCGGTGGAAATCGGTGAACCGATTTGCCGTGCTTCTGTTCCTTGAGTAATATAGGGTTTCCCCAAGGTTTCGAGAGAATAAGTTTTATTTTTCGAGAGGTTCTCGAAAAGCGTTTTTCATTAGAAACCTTGCTGTTCGATTTCTCTAACTTGGTAACAAGGCGAATTTTTGGGGTTTGATAGATTTTATCGTTGCCCTTTCTGTTTAGATAGAAATGCGAGCTCGTTTTACGTGCTCTTCCTGTGGCGGAAAGCCCGGCTAGGTTTTGATTTGCTTTCGAGCACCGTGGCGTTTGCGTAGCGTTGGCGTGGAAACGCTGCTGGAGTTGTTTTACCATTGTTGGCGCAAACTGCAACTTTTTCTTTCATATTTCCGGACATCGGTTCGATCAAGCGGCGTATGAGTAAGAGTAATCCGTCCCCCCTCCTTCAGCGTAAACTGTAGGAACCGAAATTCACACCGTCGATTTTAATGAATAAAAGCGGAGCCAAGTTAACCCGACTTTCCACTGAAGGTCCGGATTCTGCGACAGCCAACGACAAGTGACCGAATAAATCGCGGAAAAGGTTTTGTTGAGATTTGGGACTGGACCTTAAGAAAGTCTGCCTCATACCCCTTCGAGGATCAAGTCGGGCGTAGTTCAGTTTAGAAAGAGTTGAACAAAGATCGAACCGTGCAGTGAGGTTCGATCTAGTATGGCGTTGTCATAGAAACAGGCATGTCGAATAGCGCCTAGGGTTTCTATGTCGGAGCTCTGAAGTAAAGAATTGTCAATCCTTAGAGGTGGAGATTCTGCGAGCAGAGGCTGACCAGGCGTTACGGGGCCTGGTTCGAGTAGTATGGCGTTGGTCATAAAGCGGGCATGTCGAAGATAATGCCTAGGGTTTCTATGTGCGAGAGCTATGAGTAAAAGTATAGTTAGATCCTTCAGGGAACAGGGGTCTGGGAGAAGATAAAACTAAAACAAGAGGCGACCAGATGTTCTAAGTACTGCCCTCGGCCTAACCGCCTAAGTTAAGTTCTCTAAGCTAGCGGGAGTTCTCTAAGTCTAGATTCTAGGATTTTCGGATGTCTCTCTCCTCTGCTCTTGCTCTCCTTATATACTCCTCCTAGTCGGTTTGCCTTAGGACGATGGACCTCGCCTTTGGGCCCACTTTATCTCTTCGGAAGTATTCCATTTTCCTCGATCTTATTAATTATCCCCGAGTTTTTCCCTATTTTCGTTACTTGATGTTTATCCGATGTTCGAGAAATCGGATAAACCGTCCACAACATGATTGGGCCTGAATTCTTAAAATCGTAAGTAAGTCCGTGGACTTGTCTTAAGTCGTTGAGCGTTTTATCACGATTTCGAAAAAAGACTATCTTTCGTAAAATAAACCGTATAGCCTAAAGGATCGATGTTCAAGTTAATCGATCTTTGTTTTATCTGATATCTTCTACGAAATCAATCCTTCTAGTTTTGTCGTAAAACATCGAGGGCGATTCCAACCGAATCGAAAGATGTTCATTCAGTAGCCGTGATAAATTATTAAATTCCGGATCGATCAACCAAGCCAAGATGGGATCAGACCGAGCATGATGGGACGAGACTAGGGCGAGGGCGTCGACCGGCGTCATGGGGCTTACGCCCGTATGGCGACGCAGAGGCAGCGATGCCGCCGGCTTACCGCCAGCGCCCGGGCAGCCCATGGCGTGCCG